>SDVV010000115.1:0-40300 GCA_016164225.1 Gammarus roeselii | reverse complement strand
GCCCTCCCCCGTTTCTGCGCGCACCCCCGTACGCTCGGTGAGTCAAGGTTGCATGCATCGCGTCCTACCCCGCTGAAATGTTATGTGCAAATTCCCGTAGACCGGACAAAATCCGTCCGATGCACCTATACTAACTACTCTTAATCCCATTCGTTATCTGAAACAGGTTTGACATTGATCTTCCCCATTGTGTTACACATTCTTGCTGCGAGTGCCAAAACTTTAGTACCTTAGCAGGGGGAATTGACAGCCCTCTTGCAATCCGTTTTTTGAACAGTGTCCAATGATTTACACGATGAAAGGGTTTTCTACAGATACAGATACAGACACTAGGCCGCATCCCCCAGAAAGGGGGGTGGCCGACGGCAAGGCGCACCTCACACCCTCATACGCTCACACTCACACAACTTAGCCCTTTTGTGCTAAAGGGTCCGGCCGGTAGCCCCTCAACTTACACTCTGGGTCCCGAGTGCAGTCCGAGGAACCGTCGTCAGCAGCAGGGCCCGACAGTTTTCACTGGTTTACCCCCACCGCGTCATAATTACCGGGCGCCCCCCCAGTCACGACCATCCCGACAGCGGAATGCCAAGGGCGGAAAGCACATCAAAGCAGCGTCAAAGTCAACCATTCACACGCCTGTTTATTGCACGCTCTCTCGCCACCACCTCATTCATGTCTCTCCTTCCCAACGTCTGCTTCAGACCATCCATCCACCCATACTTCGGTCTACCTCTAGGCCTGCGACCACTCGCCTCCGCATTCATCACCCTTTTCACCAATCTCCCTTCATCCATCCTCTCCATGTGCCCGAACCATCTCAGTTCACGCGAATCCACTCCGTTCTCTGTTCAAATGGGTTTTTAGCATCCAAAAAATAAAGGTACATAAGTGACACTCCACTGACAAAGCATATAATCGTTTGCTTCAAAGTGAAGATTGACATTTTGGTCGCATGCTGAGGTTTGAACCCGAAATTTAAACCAAGTGTAGTTTAAAAGGAAGTTTTATAGTGGAACAAGCAGTGGGCATTGTTCTATGATATTCTTCATGGTATTCTCTAATTATGCAATAGGTCAGGACGAGATAACTACTCAGAAATAGTTGAGCTTATGTTGACGAACAAAGGTGAATTTGTAAATTCGCAAAATCTGTGTTGTTATCAAGATTATACGTAGGGTTATTGCCAATAAAAAGACATCGTTATCAGTGTCATGAAATGGGTTATAAGCTATGTAAACGAGCACCTGAGCGGAAACATAATGTGGTACGACTGGAGTATTTTTCATTGACGAAAGAGAGGTCGAGTGTGGTTATGTTTGGTAGCATGGGATGGTGTTTTATATTGACTCGTTCTTAACTAACAATAATTGTTCTTAGGATGGTTTTGTAGGTTGAATCATACAGGTTTGTACAGTAGATCAGAAAAAAAAATGCAAAAAGCTTTAGTACAAGATACTTCTGGTCGAGGTTGTTAAATAATTTCATACCTTACAAAGGATGCCACAAGATTTAGATAATTTCCCTGAAAGAAAATATATATACTCTTTACAGATGAGTTATTAGTAACACATATTAGTAGTACAATCATTACCATTATTACCGGTCAAGTGCACTGCAATATAATCTGCAAAGAGAACAAACGGCATCCGGTCACCAATGTTTACAATGTCATTAAAAAAGATTAGGAAGAGTAAAGGTTCATGGAACATCCCTTGCTGTACTGCCATATTGAGAATTCTTGTTGTTGATAATTTATTATTTCTACTCAATAAGCATCTTTTATCGAGGAGGAAGCTCTTTGTACAATGTTTGTCGACGCGGCGATCTCCATATTGCTGTAATTTTGTTAGCAGCCCACCAATAATATCGGCAGTACATTTAGCTAAGCATGTTTAGTAATACTGCAGTCCAAAATTCGATTATGGAACAACCTATGCAGGAGACTTACTCGTACATTTTTATCAGTCTGTTTGAATAAAACCATATCATAGAGTTGCTTTTTATTAGTACAGTGCATGTATCACTGAATGTCAAAAGTTTATCGTCGTCGTGTCAACATCAAGATAATGAAACTACATAAAACAATAAAATTACCCATTTGAAATACTCTCATCTAAGATACCCCATGTAATCAAAAAGTAGTTCGATGTGTATCCCGAGTAACCTAATGATTTAACCCTTTCGGTACCGGAACACCTGCGTGCATGCCGCAATTCCATCACAACGTCATGATCAAAAAAGTTGATGAACTGCCACCGTAATTTCTTCCTGCGTCCAATCCTACGCTCCTATGACTTTAATTGGAGAGAAATTGCCTGTGAGGTAAGACAAATTACCTCTCGCCGCCCCTATCATTGGGGCTGGGAGTGACCTCGAACGATAGTGGTGATGAAGGTCCTGGAAAATAGGCCATCACTGCCGAGGAGATGATTATATTTACTTCAACTGAAGAAGATGCCGCTTGTATGGGGGAGACGATGAGAGGAGATCGATCGAACATAATTTTAGGGATTCGTCAGTACACACAAGGTGTGTTAGTAATACATTTACCGTAAAGTAGTTATACATTGTTATGAGTAAACTACTTTACGTACAATTTAATTTATGAAGATCTGCGATATTGTAAAAAAAAACTATTTGATAACCTAATATCTGTCTACTTATCACAAAATACGTCCATTTTACACAGTACTATTCATGGACAGCTTGGTCTAGTCTTCCTCACGACATCGTCATGCTTTAGTTGTTTTCAGTACACCTCATGATAAAGTACATGTATATGACTGTGTGCACGGTTCCCACCAGGCGGAAAATAAAAAGTTTTTGCGGGATATGACAAGCATTTCATTTGCGAGTAACGGTCGGTAAAGGTGGATGAGTTACGTGAGCGGTGTCTTTGGATATTTGCACGACTGGCCCCGCGCCCCGCAATATGAAGCTGCTGAGGCTAAAGTAAAGCTGCGTCTCACACCGTCCAAAAATGCCGGAATTGGACTGTAGTTGACGTTATGTAAACAGTCAAATGAGGCCTCGTTTGAAAGCACCTTAAGAATGTACTACTTTTCCGCAGATTTCGCGTCGCTGAATGTAATCCTACATCATTATTTTTTCCCGATTTATTTTCTTCTACGGACTGAGCAAAGAAGTCGTTATGTTTCACTTCTTCATTTGTCTTTGTTTTTTAAATATGTTTTGCCGTGCGTGTCAATTAACTGCTTCTTGTATATGTCAATTCTACTCCAGTCATATTGCTCATAACAGAGATAAAGAACCTACCCTCTATCATTTTCTCGTATTGACATTCTCTTGGGATACCTCATTAAAAGAAAAGTTAACTGTGGTCTTCACTAACATCGTGTGTACTTGCATGATTGTTTTCTTACCTAATGCGATTTAGTCTAGTGTAACAGTCAAAACAAATTGCGCCGTTCTTATGATTATACGATCCCTATGCACTGTATTATTTACCTCGCCATATTTCAATATACAACCGCCGTGGACCATTAGTATTCATTTTACCCTTATATTTATACTGATATATCTATTGATGTTGATTCCCTTTTCTCAGTTTGAGTTGTACATGCACCGTCTATTATATTATTCTACCTAAACACATACAATTTTACGTATTGCTAGGAAACATCGTACCGCAATAAGTTAAATTGAACTTCGCTGAGCTAACCCTGTGGGTTGAGCACTGGGATTCCTAGTGCAGTCTAGTGCTGAGCTTAACGAGATTTGCGATCATTAGAAAAGGTTCCAGTCCTAATGTTCGCTGCACGATTGCGGGCGAGGGAGAAATAAAGTGGCAGCAATCCAGACCCATTTAGCAGGATTTTTTTAAATAATGAAATTTATTTGAATCATTACATTAGTTTGGTGGAGAAATGTTTCTGCTTGTTAAACGGTTTTTATTTTGTGTTTAATTGAAACAGTACTCTAAACACAGACAGAGTAATCAATCTAATGACAGACAATAATATCTCTGAAAAGATGAGTAGATAATTTCAACTTTAAATTTGATATATTCTTACGCCAGTCGCTGAGTTTGCGTTTCTCCTTTTTCAGGCAGATATTTCCTGATACGAAATAATATATTCATTCACAGCGAAAAAAGGTAGTGAGTGTACCTTCTAAATTATATTTGCCATATTAAAAATTATGTAAATGGACAATTGCAAAATAAACATGTTGTTTGGTTAGTCTTTTGCGAAGAAACGACATACTTGAAATTTTCTCACGCAAAATTTTCCTTTGTTTGGATTTGTGTTAAGGTTTTCAATTTCGAAGAATACTCCCTAAAGAATTCTATCTATAAAATTTAAGGCAAAAGTTAATCAATAAACAATAGTCTTTTAATTATTAATCGTAAATTATAATACGTGCGTCATTGATATTCTGTGGAATATTTGTGAGGCAAATAAATCTACGTGCCAGTCGTATTTTACAAGTTAAGGCAGCTGTTTCAAATCACAAACAAATTCACAGGATAAAGTATCGTTTTTTGGCCTCCCAATCATAATTTCTATGAGCTGCTATGGGCAAAACGACCCTTCTCCCATGTCGTTGACATTTTGACGAATACTTATGGGGCAAATAATTTCACGTGTAACACTTATTTCACCAGTTAAGACTGCCTTTTCAGATCACAAACGAATTCACTGATTGCAATATCAAGTTTTGGCCCTCAATCATCATTTATATTGGCTGCTATGGGCAAGACGACTCCTTTCTCAAGTAGTTGACATTCTGTCAAGTACATATGGGGCAAATAAATCCACGTGCTACTCGTATTTCACAAGTTAAGGCTTTTTTTCAGATCACAAACGAATTCACTTAATGAAATATCAACTTTTGGACACTTAATCATCTTTTCTATGGGCTGATATAGCAAGACGACCACTTCCACAAGTCGTTGACATTTTGACGAATACTTATGGGGCCAATAAATTAACGTGCCACACTTATTTCACTCGTTATGACTGCCTTTTCAGATCACAAACGATTTTACTGATTGCAATATCAAGTTTTGGCCCCCAATCATTATTTATATAGGCTGCTATGGGCAAGTCGACCCCTTTCCCATGCCGTTGACATTCTGTCAAATATTTCTGAGGCAAATAAGTCCACGTGCCACTCCTATTTCTCAGGTTAAGGCGGCTTTTTTAGATCACAACAAATTCACTGTATGAAATTCCAACTTTTGACTACCCAATAATCATTTCTATGGTCTGCCATTGAAAAACGACCCCTTTCCCAAGTCGTTTAATTTCTCGTCGGGTACTTTTTTGGAAAATAAATCCAGGTGACACTCGTATTCATATGTGGTGCTATGGCCAAGACGACCCCTTTCCCAAGTCATTGGCATTCTGACAAATATTTATGGATCCAACAAATCCACGCGCCACTCGTATTTCACAAGTAATGTCCGCTTTTTTCAGATCATAAACGAATTCACTGAATGAATCATCGAATTTTGGCCACCCAATCATCATTTTTATGAGCTGCAAAGGGCAAACCAGCCCCTTCCTCGAGCCGTTGACATTCTGTCAAGTAAACCCAAGTGCCAATCGTTTTTCACAAGTTAAGGCGGCTTTTTCAGATCACAAATGAATTCACTGAATGCAATATCAAGTTTTTGCCCGCAATCATCATTTATATAGGCTGCTATGGGCAAAACAACCCCATTCTCAAGTCGTTGACGTTGTGTTGAAAACTTGCATGACAAATAAATCTACGTGCCAGTCGTATTTTACAAGTTGAGGCAGCTGTTTCAAATCACAAACGAAATCACTGAATATAATGTAGTTTTTGGTCCCCAAATCATCATTTCTATGAGCTGCTATGGGTAAGACGACCCTTTTTCCAAGTCGTTGATATTTTGACGAATACATATGGGGCAACTAAATTCATGTGCCACACGTATTTCAAAAGTAAAGGCTGCCTTTTCAGATCACAATCGAATTCACTAAAAGAAATATCACATTTTGGCCACACAATCATCATTTTAATGAGCTGCTATGGGTGAACCGACCTCTTTCCCATGCCGTTGAATTTCTGTCAAATCCATACGAGGCAAATAAATCCACGTGCTACTCGTTGTTTTTTACAAGTTGAGGCGGCTTTTTCAGATCACAAATGACGTCACTGAATGCAATATCAAGTTTTGGCCCCCAATCATCATTTATATAGGCTGCTATGGGCATGACGACCCTTTTCTCAAAAAGTTGACATGCTGTCGAATACTTATGGGGCAAATAAATAAACGTGTCACATGTATTTCACAAGTAAAGGCTACCTTTTGAGATCACAAACGAATTCACTGAATGCAATATCTTGTTTTGGCCCCCAATCATCATTTCATAGGCTGCTACGTGCAAGACGACCCCATTTACAAGTATTTGACATTCTATCAAATACTTATGTAGCAGGTAAATCTACTTAACACTCTCATTTTAGAAGTAAAGGCTGCTCTTCTAGATCACGAACAAATTCACTTAGTGAAATATCAACTTTTAGACACACAATCATCAGTTTTACGGACTGCTAACGGCAAGACAACCCTTTTTCCAAGTCGTTGACATACAGACGATGACATATGGAACAAATAAATTCACGTGCCACACGTATTCCACAAGTTAAGGCGGCTTTGCCAAATCACAAACGAATTCACTGAATGAAATATCAAATTTGGTCACCAATCATCATTTTTATGTGCTGCTATGGGTAAACCGACCCCTTTTCAAGCCGTTGACATTCTTCCAGATACATATGAGGCAAATAAATCCACGTGCCACTCGTAATTCATAAGTTAGGGAGGCTTTTTGGCCACTCAATCATCATTCATATTCTCTGCTATTGGCAAGACGACCCCTTTCCCAAGTCGTTGATATTCTGAAAAATATTTATGGGGCAAACATATCCACGCGTAATTCGTATTTCACAAGTTTAGGCGGCTTTTCCAGATCACAAACAAATTCACTTAATGCAATATACAAATTTGGCACCCAATCATCATTTTGTGGGCTGCTAAGGGCGAAACGACCCCTTTTACAAGCCTTTGACATTCAATGCAATACGTGTAGGGCAAATAAATCCACGTGCCACTCGTATTTTACAAGTTAGGGCGGATTTTTCTGATCACAAATGAATTCACTGAATGCGATATCATGTTTTGGCCCACAATCATCATTTATATAGACTGCAATGAGCAAGACGACCCGTTTTCCAAGTCGTTGATATCCTGTTGAATACTGATGGGGCAAGTGAATTCACGTACCACTCGTATTTCACAAGTTAAGACGTTTTTATTCAGATCACAAAAGAATTTCCTGAATGAAATATCAACTTTTGGCCACCTAATCATCATTTATATTAGCTGCTATGGCAAGACAACCCCTTTCCAAGTCATTGACATTATGACGAATACCTATGGGGCAAATAAATCCACGTGCCCCACGTATTTCACAAGTTGAGGCGGCTTTTTCAGATCACAACAAATTCACTGAATGGAATATCAACTTTTGGCCACCCAATCAGCATTATATGGTCTGCTCTGGACAAAATGACCCCTTTCCCATGTCGTTGAATTTCTTATGAATACTTTTTGGGCAAATAAATCAACGTGCCACTCGTATTTCACAAGTTTAGGCGGCCTTTTAGGATCACAAACGAATTCCGTGAATGAAGTGGCAAATTTTGGCAACCCAATCATCATTTATATGGGCTGCTATTGGCACAACAACCTTTGTCCCAAGTCGTTGACCTTCTGACAGATATTTATGGGGCAAATAAATCCCCGTGCCACACGTGTTTCACAAGTTAAGGAGGCTTTTTCAGATAGCAAACGAATTCTCTTAATTAAATACCAAATTTTGGCTACTCAATTATCATTTATATGGGCTGCTACTGGCAAGACCACCCCTTTCCCAAGTCGTTTACATATAGACAAAAATTTAGGGGGTAAAAAAATCCACGCGCTACTCCTGTTTCAAAAGTTAAGTCGGCTTTTTCAGATCAGGAACGAATTCACAGCATGCAATATTGAGTTTTGGTCCCCCATCATCATTTCTATGAACTGCTATTTGCACAACGACTGCTTTCCTACTTCGTTGACATTCTGTCAAATTATTGTATATTAATTAAATCCAACTGCCACTCGTATTTCCTAAGTTAGTGCAGCTTTTTCATATCACTAACGAATTCACCGCTTGAATTATAAATTTTTGGTCACACAATCATCATTTCTGTGTACTGCTATCGGCACAACGACTCCTTTCCTAAGTCGTTGACATTTTGTGAAATACTTGTGAGGCAAATAAATCCGCGTGCCACTCGTATTTCACAAGTTAAGGCAGCTGTTTCAGATCACAAATGAATTCAATGAGTAAAATATCAATTTTTGGCCACCCAATCATCAATTGTAGGCTGGTTTGGCCAATACAGCCATTACCCAAGTAGTTAACATCCTGACAAGTAATTACGGGGCAAATAAATCCACGTGCCATACGTTTTTCACAAGCTAAGGCGTTTTTTTCAGATCACAAACAAATTCACTGAATTAGATATAAACTTTTCGCCACCCAATCATCAATTCTATGGGCTGCTATGGGCAAAACAACCGCTCTCACATGTCGTTGATATTCTGTCAAATACCTGTGGGGCAAAAAAATGTACGTGCCATTCGTATTTTACAAGTTAGGGAAGCTGTTTCAAATCACAAACGAATTCACTGAATAAAATATAATTTTTTGTCCCGCAAATCATCATTTCTATGGGCTGATTTGGGCAACACAACCCCTTCCCAATTTGTTGACACTTTGACGAATACTTATGGGCAACTATATCGACATGCCACACGTATTTCACTAGTTAAGGCTGCCTTTTCAGATCACAAAAGAATTTACTGAATGAAATATAAAATTTTGGCTACCCAATCATAATTTCTATGGGCTGCCATGGGCAAGACGACCCCTTTCCCACGTCGTTGACATATTATCAAATATTTATGGGGCAAATAGTTCCACGTGCAACACGTATTTCACAAGTTAAGGCTGCGTTTTCAGATCACAAACGAATTCACTGATTGAAATATCAAATTTTGGCCACCCAATCATAATTTCAAAGGGCTGCTATGGGCAAGACAACCCCTTCCCAAGTTGTTGATTCCCTGACAAATACTTATGGGGCAAATAAATTCACGTGGCACTTGTATTTCACAAGTTAAGGCGACTTTTTCAGATCACAAACGAATCACTGAATGAAATAACAATTTTTGTCCACCGAATCATCATTTCTATGTTCTGCTATGGACAAAACGACTAATTTCCCATGTCGTTGAAATTCTGTCGATTATTTAATTGGCAAATAAATCTACGTGACACTCGTATTTCACAAGTTAGGGCAGCTTTCCCAGATCACAAACGAACTCGCTGAAAGAAATATCAACTTCTACCTACCCAATCATTATTTCAATGAGCTGCTTTGGGCAAGACGACATCTTCCCGTGTATTCGACGGTCAGACAAATATTTATAGAGCAAATAAATTCACGTGCCACACGCGTTTCACAAGTTGATGCGGACCTTTCATATCACAAAAAAATTCTCTGAATGAAATACCAAATTTTGGCCACCCAATCATCATTTATGTGTGCTGCTATGAACAAGACGGCCCTCTAACCAAGTCGTTGTCATTTTGACAATTATTTATGAGGCAAATAAACCCATGCGATACACGTAATCCACAAGTTAAGGCGGCTCTTTCAGATCACAAACAAATTCACTGAATGAATTATCAAATTTTGGCCATCCAATCATCAATTTTATGAGCTGCAATGGACAAACCGACCCCTTTACCAAAGCCGTTGCCATTTTGTCATATACATATGAGGCAAATAAATCCACGTGCCACTCGTATTATACAAGTTGGGGCATTTTTTTTAGATCACATATGAATTCACTGAATGCTATTTCAAGTTCACGCCCCTAATCACCATATATATAGGCTGCTACGGGCAAGACGACCTCTTTCCTAAGTCGTTGACATTTTGTCGAATGCTTATGGGGCAAATAAATCCAAGTGCTACTCGTATTGCACATGTAGAGATGTCTTTTTTTAGGAGAACAATCGAATTCACTGGATGAAATATCAACTTGCCGCCCTTTAGTCATCATTTTCATGAGCTGCGATGGCAAGACGACCTCTTTCCCAAGTCGTTGACATTCTCACAAAAATTTATGGGGCAAATAAATATACGCGACACACGTATTTCACAAAATAAGACGGTCTTTTCAGATCACAAACGGATTCAATTAATAAAATATCAACTGTTGGCCACCCAATCATTATTTTCAAGGACTGCAATGGGCAAAACGACCCCTTTTCTCAAGTTGTTGACATTCAGAAAAATACATATGGGGCAAATAAATTGACGTGCCACTCGTATTTTGGAAGTTAAGGCGGTCTTTTCAGATCGCAAACGGATTCACTGACTGCAATATATAATTTTGGCTACCCAATCATCATTTTTTTTATGGGCGTCTATTTGCAAGACGACACCTTCCCTAAGACGTTGATTTTCTGACAAATACTTATGGGGCAAATGAATCCACGTGTCACTTGAAATTCACTAGTCAATGTGGTTTTCTTCAGATCCCAAACGAATTCACTAAATGCAATAGCAACTTTTCGACACCCAATCATCAATTCTATGGGCTGCTATGGGCTAGACGACCCCTTTCCCAAGTAGTTGACATTCTGACGAGTACTTATGGGGCAAATGAATTTACGTGCTACACGTATTTCACAAGTTAAGGCTGCCTTTTTAGATCAGAAACGAATTCACTGAATGAAATATCAAATTTTTGGCCAACCAGTCATCATTTCTATGGGCTGCTATGGGCGAAACGACCCCTTTCCCAAGTCATTGACAATATGTCACATACTTGTGGGGCAAAAAAATTCACGTACCATTCGTATTTCACAAGTTAAGGCAGTTTTTTTCGATCACAAACGATTCCGCTCAATGTAATTTCAATTTTTGGTCACCCAATCATCATTTCTATGAGCTGCTATGGGCAAGTCAACCCCTTTCCCAAGTCGTTGACATTCTGACAAACACTTATGGGGCAAATAAATTGACCTGCCACACGTATTTTATAAGGTAAGGCGGCCTTTTCAGATCCCAAACGAATTTACTGAATGTAATATCAAATTTTTGCCACTTAATAATTATTTTTATGGGCTGCTATGGGCAAAACGCCCCTTCACCTTGTCGTTGTTGTTGTGTCAAATACTTGCGGGGCAAATAAATCCACGTGTCACTCGTTTTTTATAAGCTAAGGCGGCTTTTCTGATCACAAACAAATTTACTGAACGCAATATCAAGTTTTGACTACCCAATCATAATTGAATATGCTGCTATGGGCAAGACGTTCTCATTCTCATGTCGTTGCCATTTTGGCATATACTTCTGGGGCAAGTAAGTCCTCGTGTCACTCCTATTTCACAAGTTAAGGCGGCTTTTTAGATCACAAACAAATCCACTGGATAAATATCAACTCATGGTCACCCAATCATCATTTTTATGGTCTGCTATGGACAAATCAATCTCTTTTCCAAGTCTTTATTATTCAGTTGAGCACTTGTGAGGCAAATAAATTCACGTGTCACTCGTATTTCACAAGTTACGGCAACTTATTCAGATCACAAACGAATTCACTGAATAAAATATCAATTTTTGGTCACCCAATCATCAATTCTATGAGCTGCAATGGGCAAGACAACCCCTTCCCAAGTTGTTGACACTTTGACGGATAGTTATGGGGCAACTAAATTCACATGCCACACGTATTTCACAAGTTAACCCTGCCGTGTCAGATCACAAACGACGTCACTGAATGCAATATCAAGTTTTGGCCCCAATCATCCTTTATATAGGCTGCTGTGTGGCAAGACGACCCTTTCTCCAGGTTGTTGCCATTTTGACGAATACTTATAGGGCAAATAAATCTGCGTGCCAATCGTTTTTTACAAGTTAAGGCAGCTGTTTCAAATCACAAACGAATTCACCGAATGAAATATAATAATTTGAGCCCCCAATCATAATTTTCATGAGCTCCTTTTAGCAAGACGACCCTTTTCTCAAGTCGTCCATATATTGACAGAAACATATGGGGCAAATAAATTCACGTGCCACACTTATTTCACCAGTTAAGGCCACATTTTCATATCACAAACGAATTCACTGAATGCAGTATTAAGTTTTGGCCCTCAATCATCATTTATATAGGCTGCTATGGGCAAGACGACCCTTTTCTCAAGTAGTTGATGTTGTGTCGAATACTTTTGGGGCAAATAAATCCACGTGCTACTTATATTTCACAAGTTGAGGCGATTTTTTCAGATCACAAACGCATACACTGAATAAAATATCAACTTATGGCCACCCAATCATCATTTCTATGGGCTGCTATAGCAAGATGACCTCTTTCCCAAGTCGTTGACATTCTGACATATACCTATGGGGCAAATAAATCTTCGTGACACAGGTTTTTCACAAGTTAAGGCGGCCTTTTCAGATCACTAATGAATTCCCTGAATCAAATATCAAATTTTGGTCACCCAATCATCATTTATATGGGCTGCTATTGGCAAGACGACCCCTTTCTCAAGTCGTTGACATTCAGACAAATATTTATGAGCAAATAAATCCACGCGCTACTCCTATTTCAAAAGTGGAGACGACTTTTTCAGATCACCAATAAAGTCACTGAATGCAATATAAGGTTTTGACCCCCAATCATAATATTTATGGACTGCTATGGGCACAACGACTGCTATCGTAAGTCGTTAATATTCTCTCAAATACTCGTATTCGAATAAAGTCAACTGCTACTCGTTTGTCCTAAGTTAGTGCAGCTTTTTCATATCACAAACGAATTTACCAAATCAAATATCACTTTTTGGTCACACATTCATATTTTCTGTGGACTGCTATGGGCACAACGTCTCCTTTCCCGAGTCACTGACATTCTGTTAATACTTGCGAGGCAAAAGAATCCACGTGCCACTCGTATTTCACAAGTTAAGGCAGCTGTTTCAGATCACAAACGAATTCACCGAATGAAATATCAATTTTTGGTCACAAAATCATTATTTATATGGGTTGCTATTGGCAAGACGACCCTTTTTCCATGTCGTTTACATGTAGACGAATATTTATTAGGCAAATAAATCCACGCGCTACTCCTATTTCACGAGTTAAGTCGGCTTGCTCAGATCAGAAACGAATTCACTGCATGCAATATTGAGTTTTGGTCCCCAATCATCATATCTATGGACTGCTATTTGCACAACGACTGCTTTCCTAATTCGTTGACATTCTGTCAAATACTTGTATTTCATATAAATCCGAATGCCACTCGTATTTCCTATGTTAGTGCAGCTTTTTCAGATCACTGACGAATTCACCGAATGAAATATCAATTTTTGGTCACACAATCATCATTTCTGTGGACTGCTATGGGCACAACGACTCCTTACCCAAGTCGTTGACATTCTGTGGAATACTTGTGAGGCAAATAAATCCGCGTGCATCTCGTATTTCACAAGTTAAGGCAGCTGTTTCAGATCACAAATGAATTCACTGAATAAAATATCATTTTTTGGCCACCCAATCATCAATTCCGCGGGCTGCTTTGGCCAAGACAGCGATTAACCAAGTAGTTAATCGCATACTGACAAATAATTATGGGGCAAATAAATCCACGTGCCACACGTTTTTTACATGCTAAGGCGGCTTTTTCAGATCATAAACAAATTCACTGAATTAGGTATAAGTTTTTCGCCACCCAATCGTCAATTTTATGGGCTGCTATGGGCAAAACAATCGCTCTCCCATGTCGTTGATATTCTTTAAAATACTTGTGAGGCAAATAAATCTACGTTCCGTTCGTATTTTACAAGTTAGGGCAGCTGTTTCAAATCACAAACGAATTCACTGAATAAAATATAATTTTTTCTCCCCCAAGTCATTATTTCTATGGGCTGCTTTGGGCATGACAACCCCTCCTCGAATTGTTGACACAATGAAGAATACTTATGGGCAACTTTATTCACATGCCACACGTATTTCACTAATTGAGGCTGCCTTTTCAGATCATAAACGAATTTACTGAATGAAATATAAAATTTTGGCCACCCAATCATCAATTTTATGGGCTGCTATTGGCAAGACGAAATTTTTTTCATGTCGTTGACATTTGACAAATAATCATGGGGCAAATAAATTCACGCGCCACACTTATTTCACTAGTTAAGGCTGCCTTTTCAAATCACAAACAGATTCACTGAATGCACGATCAAGTTTTAGCCCCAAATCATCATTTGTATAGGCTGCTATTGGCAAGACGACCCTATTCTCATGTACTTGATGTTGTGTCAAAAACATATGGAGCAAATAAAACCACGTGCTAATTGTATTTCACAGGTTAATGCTTTTTTTTTCAGATCACAAACGAATTCACTGAATGAAATATCAATTTTTGGCCACCCAATCATAATTTCTATGGGCCGCTTTGGGCAAGACAACCCCTTTCTCATGTCGTTGACATTCTGACGGATACTTATGGGGCAAACAAATTCACGTGCCACACGTATTTTACAAGTTAAGGCTGCCTTGTCAGATCACAAACGATTAAGGCGACTTGTTTGGATCACAAAAGAATCACTAAATGAAACATCAAATTTTGGCCACCGAATCATCATTTCTATGTTCTGCTATGGACAAAACGACCAATTTTCCATGTCGTTGAAATTCTGTCGAATATTTAATAGGCAAATAAATCTACGTGACACTCGTATTTCTTAAGTTAGGGCAGCTTTCCCAGATCACAAACGAAGTCGCTGTATGAAATATCAACTTTTAGCCACCCAATCATTATTGCAATGAGCTGCTTTGGGCAAGACGACATCTTCCCGTGTATTCGACAGTCAGACAAATATTTAGAGGGCAAATAAATTCACGTGCCACAAACGAATTCCCTGAATGAAATATAAAATTTTGGCCACCCAATCATCATTTATTTGTGCTGCTATGAACAAGACGACCCTCTAACCAAGTCGTTGACATTCCGACAATTATTTATGGGGCAGATAAATCCACGCGCCACACGTATTCCACAAGTTAAGGCGGCTTTTTCAGATTACAAACAAATTCACTGAATTAGTTATCAAATTTTGGCCATCCAATCATCAATTTTATGAGCTGCAATGGACAAACCGACCCTTTTACGAAAGCCGTTGACATTTTGTCATGTACATATGAGGCAAATAAATCCACGTGCCACTCGTATTACACAAGTTAAGGCAGCTTTTTTAGATCACATATGAATTCACTGAATGCTATTTCAAGTTTACGCCCCCAATCATCATATATATATAGGCTGCTAGGGGCAAGACGACCCCTTTCTTAAGTCGTTGACATTATGTCGAATACTTACGGGGGCAAATAAATCCAAGTGCTACTCGTATTTCACATGTGAAGACGTCTTTTTTCATATAACAATCGAATTCACTGGTTGAAATATCAATTTGCGGCCATTTAGTCATCATTTCTCTGGGCTGGGATGGCAAGACGACCTTTTCCCCAAGTCTTTGACATTCTAACAAAAACTCATGGGGCAATTAAATATACGTGCCACACGTATTTCACAAGTTAAGACGGTCTTTTCAGATCACAAACGGATTCAATGAATGAAATATCAACTGTTGGCCACCCAATCATCATTTTCGAGGACTGTAAGAGGCAAAACAAACCCTTTTCTCAAGTCGTTAACATTCTGAAGAATACATATGGGGCAAAAAAATCGACGTGTTACTCGTATTTTACAAGTTAAGGCGACCTTTTCGGGTCACAAACGGATTCACTGACTGTAATATCAAATTTTGGCCACCCAATCATCATTTTTATGGGCGTTTAATTGCAAGCTGACCCCTCCCCTAAGTCGTTGATTTCTTGACAAATACTTATGGGGCAAAAGATTCCACGTGCCACTTGAAATTCACAAGTCAATATGGTTTTTCAGATCACAAACGAATTCACAACGAATTCACGAATGGGAAAAACGACCCCTTTCCCAAGTCGTTGACATTTTGTTGAATACTTGTGATGCAAATAAATCCACGTGTCACTCGTATTTCACAAATTAAGGCAGCTTTTTCAGATCACAAACGATTTCACTGATTAAAATATCAACTTTTGGCCACCCAATGAACATCTCTATGGGGTGCTATGGGCTAGACGACCCCTTTCCCAAGTAGTTGACATTCTGACATATACCTACGGAGCAAATAAATCCCCGTGCCACATATATTTCACAAGTTAAGGCTGCCTTTTCAGATCACTAAAGAATTCCATAAATCAAATATCAAATTTTGGCCACCCGATCATCTTTTATACGGTCTGCTATTGGCAAGACGATTTATGGGGCAAATAAATCCACGCGCTACTCCTATTTCACATGTTAAGTCGGCTTTTTCAGATCAGAAACGAATTCACTGATTGCAATATTAAGTTTTGGCCCCTGATCATAATTTTTATGGACTGCTATGGGCACAAGGACTGCTTTCCTAAGTCGTTGACATTCTGTCAAAAAATTTATTCAAATAAATCCAACTGCTACTCGTATTTCCTAAGTTAGTGCAGCTTTTTCAGATCACAAACGAATTCACTGAAAAATAAATCATTTTTTGGTCGCCCAATCATCATTTCTATGAGCTGCCCTGGGCAAAACGACCCCTTTCCCAAGTCGTTGACATTTTGTCGAATGTTTATGGGGCGAATAGTTTCACGTTCCACACGTATTTCACAAGTTAGGGCTGCTTATCAGATCACGATCGAATTCACGGAATGAAATATCAAATTTCAGCCACCAATCATAATTTCCATTGCCCGCTTTGACCAAGACGACCCCTTTCCCAGGTCGTTGACATTCTAAGGAATACTTATGGGGCAATTAAATTTACGTGCCATACGTATTTTACAAGTTGAGACTGCCTTTTCAGATCACAAACGAATTCACAGATTGAATTATCAAATTTTGGCACCCAATCATCACTTCTATGGGCTGCTATGAGCAAGACGACCACTTTCCCATGTTGTTTATTTGCTGACAAAGATTTATTGGGCAACTAAATCCACGTGGACTTGCATTTCACAAGTTAAGGCGGCTTTTTCAGATGCTAAACGAATTTACTGAATGAAATATCAACTTTTGGCTACCAAATCGTCATTTCTATGTTTTGTTCTGGACAAAATGACCAATTTCCCTTGTCGTGGAAATTCTGTCAAATACTTAATTGGCAAATAAATCCACGTGACACTCGTATTAAACAAGTTAAGGCAGCTTTCCAGATCACAAACGGATTCGCCTAATGAAATATCAACTTATGGCCACCCAATCATTCATTCAAGGATCTGCTTTGAGCAGGACGACACCTTTCCCTAGTATTCGACAGTCTGACGAATATTTATGGGGCAAATAAATTCACGTGCCACACGTATTTCACAAGTTAAGTTGGCCTTTTCAGATCACAAACGAATTCCCTGAATGAAGTATCAGATTTTGGCCACCCAATCATCATTTATATGTGCTGCTATGGACGAGACGACCCCTTAACCAAGTCGTTGACATTCTGACGAATATTTATGGGGAAAATAAATCCACGCGCCACCCGTATTTCACAAGTTAAGGCGGCTTGTTCTGAACACAAACGAATTCACTAAATGCAATATCTATTTGTGGCCCTCCAATCATCATTTCATGGGCTGCTACGTGCAAGACGACCTCGTTTACAAGTCTTTGACATTCTATCAAATACTTATGGAGTAGATAAATCCACTTGACACTCTTATTTTAGAAGTTAAGGCTGCTTTTCTAAATCACAAACAAATTCACCTAATAAAATATCAACTTATAGCCACCAATCATCATTTCTATTGGCTTCTAAGGGCAAAACGACCCCTTTCCCATGTCGTTGCCATGCCGAAGATGACTTATGGAACCAAATAAATTCACGTGCCACACGTAATTCACAAGTTAAGGCAGATTTTCAGATCACAACAAATTCACTGAATGAAATATCAACTTTTGGCCACCCAATCAGCATTTCTATGGTCTGTTATGGACAACATCACCCATTTCCCATGTTGTTGAATTTTTGACAAATACTTATTGGGCAAATAAAACAACGTGCCACACGTATTTACCAAGTTAAGGCCCCCTTTTCAGATAACAACTGAATTCTCTGAAGTAAATATCAACTTTCGGCCACCCAATCATCATTTATATGAGCTGGTAATTAGCAAGACAACCCCTTTCCCAATTCGTTGACATTCTGACGAATATTTATTAGGCAAATAAATCCACGTGCTACTCCTATTTCACAAGTTGAGTCGGCATTCTCAGATCACAAACGAAATCACTGAATGCAATATTAAGTTTTGGCCCCCAATCATCTTTTCTATGGACTGCTATGGGCACAACGACTGCTTTCCTAAGTCGTTGACATTATGTGAAATACTTATGTTCAAATATATCCAACTGCTACTCGTATTTCCTGAGTTAGAGCAGCTTTTTCACATCACAAACGAATTCACCAAATGAAATATAATTTTTTGGTCAAACAATCATCATTTATATGGTCTGCTATTGACAAAACGACCCTTTCCCAAGTCGTTTACATTTGGACAATTATTTGTGAGGCAAATAAGTCCACGCGCTACCCCTAGTTCACAAGTTAGGTCGGCTTTTTTCAGTTCAGAAATAAATACGCTGTATGCAATATTAAGTTTTGTACCCCAATCATCATTTCTATGGACTGCTATGGGCACAACGACTGTTTTCCTAGATCGTTGACATTCTGTCAAATACTTGTATTCAAATAAATCCAACTGCTACTCGCATTTCCTAAGTTAGTGCAGCTTTTTCAGATCACAAACGAATTCACAGAATTAAATATCAACTTTTGGTCACACAATCATCCTTTCTATAAACTGATATGGGCACAACGACTGCTTTCCTAAGTCGTTGATATTCTGTCAACACTTGTATTCAAATAAATCCAACTGCTACTCGTATTACCCAAGTTAGTGCAGCTTTTTCAGATCAAAAACGAATTCACTGAAAAAATTATCATTTTTTGGTAACCCAATCATCGTTTCTATGGGCTGCCATGGGCAAAACGACCCCTTTCCCAAGTCGTTGAGATTTTTGTCGAATATTTATGGGGCAAATAGTTCCATGTTCCACACGAAATTCACAAGTTAAGGCTGCTTTTCAGATCACAAACGAATTCACGGAATGAAATATAGCAAATTTTAGCCACCCAATCATTATTTCCATGGGCCGCTTTGGGCAAGACGACCCTTTCCCAAGTCGTTGACATTCTAATGAATACTTATGGGGCAATTAAATTTACGTGCCCCACGTATTTTACAAGTTGAGACTGCCTTTTCAGATCACAAACGAATCCACAGATTGAAATATCAAATTTTGGCCACCCAATCATCACTTCTATAGGCTGCCAGGAGGAAGACGACCACTTCCCCATGTTGTTTATTTGCTGACAAAAACTTATGTAGCAAATAAATCCACGTGGCACTTGTATTTCACAAATTACAATGGCTTTTTCAGATGCTAAACGAATTCACTGAATGAAATATCAACTTTTGGCCACCGAATCATCATTTCTATGTTTTGTTATGGACAAAATGACCAATTTCCCATGTCGCTGAAATTTTGTCAATTACTTAATTGGCAAATAAATCCACGTGACACTCGTATTTCACAAGTTAGGGCAGCTTTTCCAGATCACAAACGAATTCGCTTAATGAAATATTAATTTATAGCCACCCAATCATTCATTCAATGATCTGCTTCGAGCAGGACGACACCTTTCTCTAGTATTCGACAGTCTGAAAAATATTTGAGGGGCAAACAAATTCACGTGCCACACGTATTTCATAAGTTAATGTGGCCTTGTCAGATCACAAACAAATTCCCTGAATGATGTATCAAATTTTGGCCACCCAATCATCATTCATATTTGTTGCTATGGGCAAGACGACCCCTTTACCAAGTTGTTGACGTTATGTCGAATATTTATGGAGCCAATAAATCCACGCGTCACTCGTATTTCACATGTTAAGGCGGCTTGTTCTGCTCACAAACAAATTCACAGAATGCAATATCTAATTTTGGCCCCCCAATCATCATTTCATGGGCTGTTACGTGCAAGACGACCCCGTTTACAAGTCTGACATTCTATCTAGATCACAAACAAATTCACCTAATGAAATATCTACTTAAAGCCACCAATCATCATTTCTATTGGCTTCTAGGGGTAAAACGACCCCTTTCCCAAGTCGTTGACATGCAGACGATGTCTGATGGAACAAATAAATTCACGTGCCACACGTATTCCACAAGTCAAGGCGTATATTAAGATCACAACAAATTCACTGAATGAAATGTCAACTTTTGGCCACTCAATCAGCTTTTCAATGGTCTGTTATGGACAACATGACCCTTTTCCCAAGTTGTTGACATTCTGACAAATACCTATGGGGCAAATAAATTCCCGTGCCACGCGTATTTCCCAAGTTAGGGCGGCGTTTTCAGATCACAAATGAATTCCCTGAATTAAATATCAAATTCTGGCCCCCAATCATCATGTATAGATGATGCTATTGGCAAGACGACCCCCTTTTCCAAGTCGTTTATATTATGACAAATATTTATGGGGCAAATAAATCCACGCGCTACTCCTATTTCACAAATTAAGTCGGCTTCTTCAGATTACAAACGAATCCACTGAATGCAATATTAAGTTTTGGCCCCCAATCATCATTTCTTTGGAATGCTATGGGCACAGTTACTGCTTCCCTGAGCCGTTGGTATTTGTCAGATCCGTGCATTCAAATAAATCCAACTGCTACTCGTATTTCCTAAGTTAGTTCAGCTTTTTCAGATCACAAACGAATTCACCGAATGAAATATAAATTTTTGGTCACACAATCATCATTTCTGTGGGCTGCTATGGGCAAAACGACTCCTTTCCCAAGTCGCTGACATTCTGTCAAATACTTGTGAGGCAAATGAATCCACGTGTCACTCGTATCTCACATGTAAAGGCAGCTGTTACAGATCACAAATGAATCCACTGAATATAATATCATTTTTGTTCACCCAATCATCATTTTTATGGGATGCCATGGGCAAAACGACCCCTTTCCCAAGTCGTTGACATTTGTCGAATATATTTGGGGCAAATAGTTTCACGTGCCACACGTATTTCACAAGTTAATGCGTCGTTTCCAGATCATAAACGAATTCACTGAATGAAATATCAAATTTTGACCACGCAATCATAATTTCTAGGGACCGCTTTGGGCAAGACGACTCTTTTTCCAAGTCGTTGACATTCTGTTGAATACTCATGGGGTAAATAAATCCACGTACTACTCGTATATCACATGTTAAGACGTTTTTATTCAGATCACAAACCAATTCCCTGAATGAAATATCAACTATTGGCCACCTAATCATGACTTCTATGGGCTGATATTGGCAAGACAACCCCTCTCCCAAATCGTCGACTTTCTGACAAATATTTATGGGGCAAAACAATCCCCGAGTCACACGTATTTCACAAGTTAAGGCGGCCTTTTCAGATCACAAATGAATTTCCTGAATTGTATATCAAATTTTGGCCGCCAAATCATCCTTCAAATGGGCTGCTATTGGCAAGACAACCCCTTTCCAAGTTGTTGACATTCTGACGAATATTTATGAGGCAAATAAATCCACGCGCTACTCCTATTTCACAAGGTAAGTCGGCTTTTTCAGATCACAAACCAATTCACTGAATGCAATATTAAGTTTTGGCCCCAATCATCATTTCTATGGACTGCTATGGGCACAACGACTGCTCTTCTAAGTCGTTGATATACTGTCAAATACTTGTATTTCGAATAAATCCAACTGCCACTTTTATTTCCTAAGTTAGTGCAGCTTTTTCAGATCACAAATTATTTCGCCGAATGAAATATCAATTTTTGGTACCACAATCATCATTTCTGTGGACTGCTATGGGCACAACGACTCCTTTCCCAAGTCGTTGACATTCGTCAAATACTTGTGCGGCAAATAAATCCCCGTACCACTAGTATTTCACAAGTTAAGGCAGCTGTTTCAGATTCCAAATGAATTCACTGAATAAAATATCATTTTTTGGTCACCCAATCATCATTTCTATGGGCTGCCATGGGCAAGACGACCCCTATCACAAGTCGTTGATATTTTGTCGAATATTTATGGGGCAAATAGTTTCTCGTTCCACACGTATTTCACAAGGTAAGGCTGCCTTTTCAGATCACAAACGAATTCACTGATTGAAATATCATTATTCAGCGACCCAATCATCAGTTCTATTGGTTGCTATGGGCAAGATGACTCGTTTCCCATGTTGTTGATTTGCTGAAAAATACTTATGGGGCAAATAAATCCACGTGGCACTTGTATTTCACAAGTTAAGGCGTCTTTTTTCAGATACTAAACGAATTCACTGAATGAAATTTACAACTTTTGGTCACCGAATCGTCATTACTATGTTCTGCTATGGACAAAACGACCGCTTTCCCATGTCACATGTTAGGGCAGATTTCCCAGATCACAAACGAAATCGCTGAATGAAATATCAACTTCTAGTCACCCAATCATTATTTCAATGAGCAGTTTTGGGCATGACGACATCTTTCCTAGCATTCGACAGGCAGACGAATATGTATGGGGCAGTAAATTAACGTGCCACACGTGTTTCACAAGATAGGCGGATTTTTCAGATCACAAACAAATTCACTAAATCAGTTATCAAATTTTGGCCATTCAATCATCAGTTTTATGAGCTGCAATGGGCAAACCGACCCTTTCACCACAGTCGTTGACATTTTGTCATATGCATATGAGGCAAATAAATCAACGTGCCACTCGTGTTTCTCAAGTTAAGGCGGCTTATCTGATCACAAATGAATTCACCGAATGCAATATCAAGTTTTGGCCCCAATCATCATTTACATAGGCTGTTATGGGCAAGATGACCCCTTTCCCAAGTCGTTAACATTCTGTTGTATACTAATGAGGCGAATAAATCCAATTTCCTCATGTACTTCACAAGTTGAGGCGCCTTTTTCAGATAACAAAATAATTCTCTGAATGCAATGTCAACTTTTCGCCACACAATCATAATTTCTAGTGGCTGCTATGGGCGAAACGACCCAATTCGCAAGTCGTTGACATTCTGTTGAATACACGTGGGGCAAATAAATCCACGTGTCACTCGTATTTCACAAGTTTAGGCAGCTTTTCATATCACAAATAAATTACAGAATAAAATATCAACTTTTGGCCACCCAATCATCAATTCTATAGGCTGCTATGGGCAAGACGACCTCTTTCCCAAGTAGTTGACATTCTGACGAATACTTATGGGGCAAATAAATTTTTGTGTCATACCTATTTCACAAGTTAAGGCAGCCTTTTCAGATCACAAACGAATTCACTGAATAAAATACCAAAATTTGGCCACCCAGCCATCATTTCTATGGGCTGTTATTGGCAAAACGACCCCTTTCCCAAGTCGATGACATTTTGTCATATACTTATTGGGCAAAATAAATCCACGCAACACTCGTATATCACAAGTTAAGGCAGCTTATTTAGATTACATACGAATTCACTGATTGCAATATCAATTTTTGGTGACCCAATCATAATTCATGGGCTGCTATGGACAAGCCGACCCCTTTCCCAAGTTGTTGACATTCTGACAAACACTTATGGAGCAAATAAATCGACCTGCCTCACGTATTTTTTTCAAATTGAGACAGCCTTTTCAGATCCCAAACGAATTCACTGAATGAAATATCAAATTTTGATCACTCAATCATCATCTTGATGGGCTGCTATTTGCAAACCAATCCCTTTCCCATATTGATGATATTCTGACAAATACTTGTGGGGAAAATAAATCCACGTGCCACATGTATTTCACAAGTTAAAGCGGCATTTGCAGATCACAACCGAATTCACTGAATGCAATGTCAAGTTTTGACTCCTCAATCATCATTTCACGGGCTGCCATAAGCAAAACGGCCCTTTTCCCAAGTGTCGTTGACATTTTGTCGAATACTTCTGGGACAAGGAAATCCTCGTGTCACTCCTAGATCACAAACAAATCCACTGAATAAATATCAACTTTTGTCAACCCAATCATCATTTCTATGATCGGCTATGGACAAAACGACCCCTTTCCCAAGTCGTTGACTCGCCGTCGAACGCTTAATTGGCAAATAAATCCACGTGACACTTGTACTACACAAGTTAAGGCAGCTTTTCAGATCACAAACGAATTTGCTCATTGAAATATCAACTTTTGGCCACCCAATCCAAATTTATATGAGCTGTTATGTGCAAGACGACCCCTTTTCTTAGTTGTTGACACTCTGACGAATACATATGGGGCAAAAAAGTCCAAGTGCCACACGTGTTTCACAAGTTAGGGCATGAAATATCAAAATTTGGCCACCCAATCATCGTTTATAAGGGCTGCTATGGGTAAAACGACCCCTTTCCCATGTCGTTGATTTTCTGTCAAATACTTAATTGGCAAATAAATCCACCTAACTTTAGTATTGTACAACTTAGGGCAGCTTTTTCAAATCACAAATGAATACCCTGAATGACAAATCAAAATTTGGCCACCCATTTATCATTTATTTGGGCTGATATGGGCAAAACGACCCCTTTCCCAAGTCGTTGACCATTTGACGAATATTTATGGGGCAAAATAATCATAGCATCTTTCGTATTAAACAAGTTAAGAAGGCTTTCCCAGATCACAAACGAATTCACTGAATGCAATATCAGGTTTTGGCCCCCAATCATCATAACTATGAGCTGCTATGGGCCTAACGACCTCTTTCGCAAGTCGTTGACATTCTGTCAAATTTTTGTGGGGCAAATAAATTCACAAGCCACTCGTATTTCACTAGTTATGGCAGCTTTTTCAGATCACAAACGAATACCCTGAATGAAATATCAACTTTTGGCCACCCATTCATCATCTCTATGGGCTGCTATGGGCAAGACGACCCTCTCCCAAATCATTGACATTGTGACGAACAGTAATGGGGCAAATGAATCGACGTGCCACACGTATTTTACAAGTTAAAGCGGCCTTTTAAGATCGCTAACGAATTCACTGAATGAAATATCATATTTAAACCACCCAATCATCATTTCTATAGGCTGCTATTTACAAGACATCCCCTTTTCCAAGTCGTTGACATTCTGAAAAATACTTATGTATGTATAGACTTACAGCTGTTTCCCCCTTATCAGGAGGGTGGCTAAGTTAGGCTGACACAGAAGTGGGAGACACCCAATCTCCTCGTCACAAGACCGTTGTGTCTTTGCCGAGACTCGAATTCGCGACATGCAGCGCCAGAGGCTGGCACTGCTGTCGGGTACGCTAACCGCTTGACCACGACAGCCACAAATACTTATGGTGCAAATAAATCCACGAGCCACTTGTATTACACAGGTTAAGGTGGCTGTTTCAAATCACAAACGAATTCACTAAATACAATATCAAGTTTTGGCTCGTCAATCATCATTTCACTGACTGCCATGGGAAAGACGAACCCTTTTCCAAGTCGTTGGCATTCTGTCCACTACTTCGTCCACTTTTTCATGCCGCTCCTATTTCACAAGATAAGGCAACTTTTTCAGGTCAAAAACGAATTCACTGAATGAAATATCAACTTTTCGCCACTCAATCATCATATCTATGGTCTGCTATGGACAAAATGACCCCTTTCTCGAAACGTTTCGTTAATGTCGAATAATTAATTTAAAAATAAATCCAAGTGCCACACGTATTTCACAAGTTAAGGCGGCTTTCTCAGATCACAAACTAATTCACTGAATTAAGAATCAATTTTGGCCACTCAATCATCATTTCTATGGGCTGCTATGGGCAAAACGACCCCTTTCAAAGTCGTTGACATTCAGGCAAATGCTTAAGGGGCAAATAAATCCACGCTCCACTCGTATTTCACAGGCTAAGGCAGTTTTTCTAGATCGCAAACGAATTCAATGAATGAAATTGTCGAATTTTGACCACTATATCATCATCTTTATGGGCTGTTATTTGTAAGACAACCCTTTTCCCAAGTCGTTGACATCCTGACATATACTTATAAGACAAATAAATCCACGTGTCACCTGTATTTTAACATGTTAAGACGGCTTTTTCCGATCACAAACGAATTCACTGAATGCAATATCTGGTTTTGGCCTCCCAATCATCATTTCATATACTGCTACGGGCAAGACGACCCCTTTCACAAGTCTTTGGCGTTCTATCAAACACTTTTGGGGCCAATAAATCCACGTGAAAATCTTACTTCAGAAGTTAAGGCTGCTTTTCATGATCACGAACGAATTCACTTGATGAAATATCAACTTTTGGACACCCAATCATCATTTCTATGGGCTGCTATGGGCAAAACGACCCGTTCCCCATGTCGTTGACTTGTAGACGATCCCTTATCGAACAGATAAATTCACGTGCCACACGTTATCCACAAGTTAAGGCGTCATTTTCAGATCACAAACAAATTCACTGAATGAAATGTCAACTTTTAGACATCAAATCATCATTTTTATGAGCCGCAATTGGCATAACTGACCCCTATACCATAGCCGTTGACATTTTGTCATATACATATGAGACAAATAAATCCACGTGCCACTCGTATTCCACAGGTTAAGGCGGCTTTTCAGATCACATATGAATTCACTGAATGCAATATCAAGTTTTGGCCCCCAATCATCATTTATATAGGCTGATATGGGCAAGACGACCCCTTCCCTAAGTCGTTGACATTCTGTCAAATACTTATGTGGCAAATAAATCCAAGTGCTTATCGTATTTCACAAGTAACAGCGTCTTTTTTCATATAACAAATGAATTCATTGGATAAAATATCAACTTTTGGCTACTTGGTCATCATTTTTGTGAACTGCTATGGCAAGACGAACTCTTCCCTGTGTCGTGTACATTCTGAAAAATACTTATGGGGCAAATAAATCTACGTGCCACACGTATTTCACAAGTTGAGGCGACCTTTTCAGATCACAAACGGATTAACTGAATGAAATATCAACTTTTGGCCCCCAAATCATCATTTTTATGGACTGCAATGGGCAATACGATCCCTTTCCAAGTCGTTGACATTTTGAAGAATACTTATGGAGCAAATAAATCGACGTGCCACACGTACTTTATAAGTTAAGTCGGCCTTTTCGGATCGCAAATGAATTCACTAATGAAATTTCAAATTTTGGCTACCCAATCATCTTTTTTATGGGCTGCTATGCGCAAAACGACGCTTTTCCAAGTTGTTGACATTCAGACGAATACTTAAGGGGCAAATAAATTTACATGCCACACGTATTTCACAAGTTTAAGCAGCATTTCATATTACAAATGAATTCACTGAATAAAATATCAACTTTTGGCCACCCAATCATCATTTTAATGGGCTGCTATGGGCAAGACGACCCCTTTCCCAAATAGTTGATATCCCGACAAATACTTATCGGCAAATTGATTTTTGTGCCACACGTATTTCACAAGTTAAGGCAGCCTTTTCAGATCACAAGCGAATTCACAGAATGAAATATTAAAATTTGGCCACCCAGCTATCATTTATAAGGGCTGCTATGGGCAAAACGACCCCTTTCCCAAGTCGTTGACGTTTTGTCATATACTTATCGGGCAAAATAAATCCACGCAACACTCGTATATTACAAGTTAAGGCAGCTTATTTAGATTACATACGAATTCACTGATTGCAATATCAATTTTTGGTGACCTAATCAACATTCTATGGGCTGCTATGGACAAGCCGACCCCTTTCCCAAGTCGTTGACATTCTGACAAACACTTATTGGGCAAATGAATCGACGTGCCAAACGTATTTTACAAATTGAGGCGGCCTTTTCAGATCCCAAACGAATTCACTGAATGAAATATCAAATTTTGGTCACTCAATCATCATCTCGATGAGCTGCTATTTGCAAGTCAATCCTTTTCCAAAATTGATGATATGCTGACAAATACTTACGGGAAAATAAATCAACGTGCCACTTGTATTTCACAAGTTGAAGCGGCATTTGCAGATCAGAAACGAATTCATTAAATGCAATATCAAATTTTGTCTCCCCAATCATCATTTCACGGTCTGCTATGAGCAAAAAGGTCCTTTCCCAAGTCGTTGACATTATGTCGAATACTTCTGGGGCAAGTGAATCCTCGTGCTACTCCTAGATCACAAATAAATCCACTGAATAATTATCAACTTTTGGCCACCCAATCATCATTTCTATGGTCGGCTATGGAGAAAACGACCCCTATTCCCTGTTGTTGACTCGCTTTCGAACACTTGATTGGCAAATAAATCCACGTGACACTCGTATTTCAAAAGTTAGGGCAGCTTTCCAGATCACAAACGGATTCGCTTATTGAAATATCAATTTTGACCACACAATCCTAATTTATGTATATGAGCTGTTATGGGCACAACGACCCCTTTCCCAAGTCGTTGACATTCTGACGAATATTTATGGGGTAAAATAATCATAGCTTCTTCCGTATTAAACATGATAAGAAGGCTTCCTCAGACCACAACGAATTCACTGAATGCAATATTAGGTTTTGGCCCTCAATCATCATATCTATGAGCTGCTATGGGCCAAACGACCTCTTTCGCAAGTCGTTGACATTCTGTCAAATTTTTGTGGGGCAAATAAATCCACAACCCACTCGTATTTCACAAGTTATGGCAGCTTTTCCAGATCACTAACGAATATCCTGAATGAAATATCACCTTTTGGTCACCCAATTATCATTTCTTTGGGCTGCTATGGGCAAGACGCCCCCTTCACCAAGTAATTGACATTGTGACGAACACTAATGGGGCAGATAAATCGACGTGCCACACGAATTTTACAAGTTAAGGCGGCCTTTTAAGATAGCAAACAAATTCACTGAATGAAATATCATATATAAACCACCCAATCATTATTTCTATGGACTGATATTTGCAAGACAACCCCTCTAGCAAGTCGTTGACATTCTGACGAATATTTATGTTTGTATAGACATACAGCTGTTTCCACCTTATCAGGAGGGTGGCTATGTTAGGCTGTCACAGATGGGGGAGGCGCCCAATCTCCTCGCTACCAGACCGTCGTGTCTTCTCCGAGACTCGAACTCGCGACATGCAGTGCCAGAGGCTGGCACTGCTGTCGGGTACGCTAACCACATAACCACGAGAGCCACAAATACTAATGGGGCAAATAAATCCACGAGTCACTTGTATTACACAGGTTGAGATGGCATTTTCAGATCACAAACGAATTCACTGGATGCAATATCATGATTTGGCTCCCCAATCATCATTTCATGGGCTGCTATGGGAAAGACGACCCCGTCCCCAAGTCGTTGACATTTTGTCGATTACTTCTGGGGCAAATAAGTACACGTGCCGCTCCCATTTCACAAGATAAGGCGGCCTGTTTAGATCAGAAACGAATTCACTGAATGAAATATCAACTTTTCGCCACACAATCATCATATCTATTATCTGCTATGAACAAAACGACCCCTTTCCCAAGTCGTTTAATTGCTGCCGAATAATTAACTAACAATCAAATCCAAGTGACACACGTGCTTCACAAGTTAAGACGTCTTTTTCAGATCACAAACCAATTCACTGAATTATGTATCAATTATGGCCACCCAATCATCATTTATATGGACTGTTATTGGCAAGACGACCCCTTCTCCAATTCGTTGACGTTTTGACAAATAATTATGGGGAAAATACATACACATGCCAGACGTTTTCCCCAAGTTAAGACGGCTTTTTTCAGATCACAAACAACTTCACTGAATTGAATGTCAATTTTTCGTCACCCAATCATCATTTCTATGACTGCTATGGGCAAAACGACCCCTTTCCCATGTCGTTGACATTCTGTCATATACATGTGAAGCAAAGAATTTCAGGTACCACTCGTATTTCATAAGTTAAGGAAGCGTTTTCAGGTCACAAACGAACACCATGTATGATATATCAACATATAGCTATCAAATCATCATTTATATGGGCTGTTATGATCACGACGACCTCTTTTCCAGGTCGTTGACATGCTGTCGAATACTTGTTAGGCAAATAAATCAATGGGCCACTCGTATTTCACAAGTTACAGCAGCTTTTCTAATCACAACAAATACCATGAATGGAATATCATTTTTTGGCCACCCAATAATCATTTCTATGGGCTGCTATGGTACGACGACCCCTTCCCTAGTCGTTGATATTATGACGAATACTTATGGGGCAAATAAATCCACGAGTTACACGTATTTTACAAGTTGAGGCGGCTTTTTCAGATCACAAACCAATTTACTGGATTAAATATAAATTTTCGCCACCCAATCATCATTTTTATGGGCTGCTATGGGCAAAATCCAACCATTATCATGTCTTTTTTTTTTAATACTTGTGGGGGCTAATAAATCGACGTACTACTCGTATTTCACAAGTTAAGGCAGCTTCTTCATATAACAAACGAACTCACTGAACAAAATATCAACTTTTGGCCACCCAATTATCATTGCTATGAGCTGAAATGGGCAAGACGACCCATTTCTCAAGTCGTTGACATTTCGACGAATACTTATGGGGCAAATAAATTCCCATGCCACACGTATTTTACAAGTTCAGGCTCCTTTTCATATCAAAAACGAATTCACTGATTGAAAAATCAATCTTTGGGCACCAATCATCATTTTTATGGGCTGCTATGGGCAAATCGACCCCTCTCCAAGGTCGTTGACATTTTTTCAATTACTTATTGGGCAAATAAATCCACGCGTCACTCGTATTTCACAAGTAAGGGCAGCATTTTTGGATCACAGATGAATTCTCTGAATGAAATATCAATCTTGGGCCACCCAATTATCATTTCTATGAGCTGCTATGGGCAAGCCGACCTCTTTCCTATGTCGTTGATATTCTGACGAACACTTATGGGCGAATAAGTCGACGTGCCACACATATTATACAAGGTAAGGCGGTCTTTTCAGATCGCAAACGAATTCAATTATTAAAATATCAATTTTTGACCGCCCAATCATTATCTTTATGGGCTGTTTTCTGCAAGACAACCATTTTCCCAAATCGTTGACGTTCTGACAAATACTTATACGGCATATTAGCCTACGTGCCACTTTTATTTAAACAAGTTACGATGGCTTTTCCAGATCACAAACGAATTCACTTAATGAAATATCAACTATTGACCACCCGATCATCAATTCTATTTGCTGATATGGGCAAAACGACCCTTTTCCGAAGTCGTTGACTTACAGACGATCACTTATGGAACAAATCAATTCGCGTGCCACGCGTAATCCATAAGTTAAGGTGGCTTTTTCAGATCACAAACAAATTCACTGAATGAAATGTCAACTTTTGGCCACCCAATCATCAGTTGTATGAGCTGCAATGGGCAAACCAACCCCTTTACCAAAGCCGTTGACTTTTTGGTCATATACATATGAGGGAATCAAATCCACGTAACACTCGTATTTCTTAGGTTGAGGCTGCTTTTTCAGATCAAATATGAATTCACTGAATGCAATATCAAGTTTTGATCCCCAATCATCATTTATATAGGCTGCTATGGGCAAGACGACCCCTTTCCCAAGTCGTTGACATTCTGACGAATACTTATGGAGCAACTAAATCGACGTGCCACACGTACTTTACAAGTTAAGACGGCCTTTTCAGATAGCAAACGAATTCACTGAATGAAATATCAAATTTTGGCCATCCAATAATCGTTTCTATGGGCTGCTATTTGCAAGATGACCCCTATCTCTAGTCGTTGACATTCTGACAAATATTTATGTGGCAAATGAATCCACGTGCCACTTCTATTTCACAAGTTAGGCAGCTTTTTAGATCACAAACGAATTCACTGAACGAAATAACAACTTATGGTCACCCAATCATCATTTCTATGGTCTGCTATGGACAAAACGACTCCTTTTCAATGTCGTTGACTTCCTGTCGAATACTTAATTGGCAAATAAATCTACGTTACACGCGAATCTTACAAGTTAGGGCAGTTTTTTCAGATCACAAACGAATTCGCTTATTGAAATATCAACTTTTGGCCACTCAATCTTAATTTTTGTGAGCTGTTACGGGCAAGACAACCCATTTCCCAGGTCGTTGGCAATGAGACAAGTGCCACACGTATTTCACAAATTAAGGCGGCTTTTTTGGATCACAAACCAATTCACTGAATTAAACATAAATTTTAGCCACCCAATCTTCATTTCTATGGCTGCTATTGGCCAAACTGCCCCTTTCCCATGTCGTTGATATTCTGTCAAATACTTGTGGGCAGCGTTTTCAGATCATAAACGAATACCATGTATGAATTATCAACTTTTGGCCACCAATTCATCATTTCTATGGGCTGCTATGATCATGACGACCTCTTCTCTACGTTGTTGACATTCTGTCGAATACTTGTGAGGCAAATAAGTTAACGTGCCACTCGTATTTCACATGTTAAGGCAGTTTTTCCGATGACAAACGTATACATGGATGAAATATCAATTTTGGTCGCCCAATAATCATTTCTATGGGCTGCTATGGCAAGACGACCCCTTTCCTTAGTCGTTGATAATTTGACGAATACTTATGGGGCAAGTGAATCCACGTGCTACACTTATTTCACAAGTTAAGGCGGCTTTTTCAGATCACAAACCCATTCGCTGAATTAAATATCAATTTTCTCAACCCAATCATATTTTTTATGGGTTGCTATGGGCAAAATTACTCTTTTTCCATGTCATTGTTATTCTGTCAAATACTTGTATGGCAAATAAATCCACGTACCACTCGTATTTCACATGTAGGCAGCTTGTTAGATCACAAACGAATTCACTGGATATAATATTAACTTTTCGCCACCCAATCATCATTTCTATGAGCAAATATGGTTAAGACGACCAATTTTCCAAGTTGTTGACATTCTGACAAATACTTATGGGGCAAATAAATTCACTTGCCATACTTATTTCACAAGTTCAGGCTGCCGTTTCAGATCACAAACGTATTCAATTAATGAAATATCAAGTTTTGGCCACTCAATCATTTTTTATGGGCTGCTATGGGAAAAACGACCCCTTTCAAGGTCGATGAAATTTTGTCAAATACTTATGGGGCAAATAAATCTACTCGTCACTCGTATTTCACAAGTTAAGGCAGCTTTTTTTAGATCACAACGAGTTCTCTGAATGAAATATTAATTTTTTGCCACCCAATCATCATTTCTATGAGCTGCTATGGGCAAGCCGACTCCATTCATGAGTCACTGACATTCTGACAATTTCATATAAGGCAAGTAAATCGACGGGCCACACGTATTATACAAGGTAAGGCGGCCTTTTCAGATCGCAAACGAATTCAATGAATGAAATATAAAATTTTGACCACCCCAATCATCATCTTTATGAGCTGTTATTTGCAAGACAACCCTTTTCCCATAGCGTTGACATTCTGACTAATACATATGGGGCAAATAAATCCACGTGTCACATGTATTTTAACAAGTTGAGACGGCTCTATCAGATCACAAACCAATTCACTGAATGCAATATCTAGTTTTGGCCCTCAACCATCATTTCATGGACTGCTACGGGCAAGACGACTTCTTCTACAAGTCTTTGACATTCTATCAAACATTTTTGGGCAAATAAATCCACTTGACACTGTTATTTTAGAAGTTGAGGCTGCTTTTCATGATTACAAACGAATTCACCTAATGAAATATTAACTTTTAGCTACCAATCATCATTTCTATGGTATGCTATGGGCAAAACAACCCCTTTCCCAAGTCGTTAACTTGCAGACGATCACTTATGGAACAAATAAATTCACTTGCCACGCGTCATCCAAAAGTTAAGGCGGATTTTTCAGATCACAAGCAAATTCACCGAATGAAATGTCAACTTTTAGTTACCCAATCATCATTTTTATGAGCTGCAATGGGCAAACCGACCCCTTTACCAAAGCCGTTGACGATTTGTCGTATACATATACGGCAAATAAATCCACGTGCCACTCGTATTTCTTAGGTTAAGGCGGCTTTTTTAGATCACATACATATGAATTCACTGAATACAATATCAAGTTTTGGCCCCAATCATCATTTATATAGGCTGCTATGGGCAAGACGACCCCTTTCCCAAGTCGTTGACATTCTGACGAATACTAATTGAGCAAATAAATTGACGTGCCACGCGTACTTTATAAGTTAAGGCGGCCTTTTCAGATTGCAAACGAATTCACTGAATGAAATATTAAACTTTGGTCATCCAATCATCTATTCTATGGGCTGCTATTTGCAAGATGACCCTTTTCCTAAGTCGTTGACGTTTTGTCGAATACTTGTGAGGCAATTAAATCCACGTGTCACTCGTATTTCACAAGTTAATGCAGATTTTCAGATCACAAACGAATTCACTGAATAAAATATCAACTTTTTGCCACCCAATCATCATTTCTATGGGCTGCTAGGCCAAGACGACCCCTTTCCCAAGTAGTTGAGGTTCAGACGAATACTTATAGGGCAAATGACCTTACGTGACACGTATTCCACAAGTTAAGGCAGGCCTTATAGATCACAAATTAATTCACTAAATGAAATATCAACTTTTGGTCACCCACTCAACATTTCTATGGGCTGCTATAAACAAGCCGACCCCTCTCCGAAGTCGCTGACATTTGGATGAACACTTATGGGGTAAATAACTCGACGTGCCACACGTATTTTACAAGTTATTGTGGCCTTTTCAGATCCCAAACGAATTCATTGAATGAAATATCAAATTTTGGCCACCCAACCATCATCTCTATGAGCTGTTATTTGCAAAACAGCCCCTTTTCCAAGTCGTTGACATTCTGACAAATACTTATGGGGCAAATAAATCCGCGTGCCACTTGTATTTCACAAGTTAAGGCGGCATTTGCAGATCACAAACGAATTCACTGAATGCAATATCAAGTTTTGGCTCTTCAATCATCATTTCACGGGCTGCTATGGGAAAAACGACCCCTTTCCCAAGTGGTTGACATTTGACGAATAATTATGGGGCAAATTATTCATAGCGTCCTACGTATTTTACAAGTTAAGGAGGCTTTTTCAGATCACAAGCGAATTCACTGAACTCAATATCTAGTTTTGGCCCCCCAATCATCAGTTCATGGGCTGCTACGGGCAAGACGAGCCCTTTTATAAGATTTTGACATTCTATCAAACACTTTTGGGGCAAATAAATAAATGTGACACTCTTTAGTTAGAAGTTGAGGCTTCTTTTCATGATCACAAACGAAATCACTGATTGAAATATCAAATTTGGCCACCCAATCATCATCTCTATGGGCTGCTATTTGCAAGACAACCCCTTTCCCAAGTCTTTAACATTCTGACAAATACATGTGGGGCAAATTAATCCACGTGCCACTTGTATTTCACAATTTAAGGCGGCATTTGCAGATCACAAACCAATTCACTGAATGCAATATCAAGTTTTGGCTCCCCAATCATCTCTTCTATTGACTGATATGGCAAGACGACCCCTTTCCCAAATACTTATGTATGTATAGACATAGAGCTGTATCCCCTTATCAGGAGGGTTTCTAGGTTAGGCTGACACAGAAGGGGGAGAAACCCAATCTCCTCCCCACAAGACCGTTGTGTCTTTGCCGAGACTCGAACTCGCGACATGCAGCGCCAGAGACTGGCACTGCTGTCGGGTACGCTAACCACATGGCCACGACAGCTACAAATACTTATGAGGCAAATGAATCCAAGAGCCACTTGTATTTCACAGGTTAAGGTGGCTTGTTCAGATAACAAATTTTGTCGACTACTTCTGGGGCAAATAAGTCCACGTGCCGTTCCTATTTCACAAGATAAGGCCGCTTTTTTAGATCACAAACAAATTCACTGATTAAAATCTCAGTTTTTGCCACCCGATCATCATATCTATGGTGTGCTACGGACAAAACGACCCTTTTCCCAAGTCGTTTACATTTTGTCGAATAATTAATTAACAACTAAATCTAAGTACCACATGTATTTCACAAGTTAGGTCGGCTTTTTCAGATCCCAATCCAATTCACTGAATTAAATATCAATTTTGGCCAACCAATCATCATTAATATGGGCTGCTATGGGCAAGACGACCCATTTCCCATGACGTTGACATTTTGACAAATAATTATGAGGCAAATAAATACAAATGCCACACGTTTTTCGCAAGTTAAGACGGCTTTTTCAGATCACCAAAAAAATGACTGAATTAAATGTCAATATTTCGCCACCCAATCATCATTTTTATGGCTGCTTTGGGCAAAACGACCCCTTTCTCACGTCGTTGACATTGTCAAATACTTGTGGAGCAAATACCTAAATTTACCACTCGTATTTCACGAGTTAAGGCAGCTATTTCAGATCAAAAACAACCACCATGTATGAAATATCAACTTTTGGCCTCCGAATCATAACTTCTATGCGCTGCTATGATCAAGACGACCTCTTTTCTATGTCGTTGATATGCTGTCGAATACTTGTGGGGCAAGTAAATCAACGTGCCACTCGTATTTTACAAGTTAGGGCGGCCTTCTCAGATCGCAAATGATTTCACTGAATTAAATGTCAATCTTTCGCCACAAAATCATCATTTCTATGGGCTGTTATAGGCAAAATTACCCTTTCTCATGTCGTTGACATTCTGCCAATACTTGAGAGGCAAATAAGTTCACAAGCTACTCGTATTTCACATGTTAATGCAATTTTTTTTATCACAAACGAATACCCTTATGGAAATATCATCTTATGGCCACCCAATCATCCTTTTAATGGGCTGCTATGGGCAAGATAACCCCTTCCCAAGTCTTTGACATTCTGATGAACACGTATGGGGCAAATAAATCGACGTGCCACACGTATTTTACAAGTTAAGGCGGTCTTTTCAGATCGCAAACGAATTCACTGAATGAAATATCAAATGTTAACCACCAAATCATCATTTCTATGGGCTGCTATTTGCAAGACAACCCCTTTCCCAAGTCGTTGACATTCTGACTAAAACTATGGATGTATAGACATACGTTTGTGATCTATAAAAATACGAGTGGCACATGGGACAAATAATTCCATGTGCCACTCGTATTTTTACAAGTTAAGACGTTTTTTACAGATCACAAACGTATTTACTGAACTAAATATCAAATTTAGCCACCCAATAATCGTTTCTATGGGCTGCTATGCCAAGATGACCTCATTCCAAAGTCGTGGACATTCTGACAAATATTTATAGGTTAAATAAATTCACATGTCACACGTTTTTCACATGTTTTTAGATCACAAACGGATTTACTGAATGAAATGTCAACTCTTGGCCACCCAATCATCATTTTTATGGACTGCAATAGGCAAAAACAACCCCTTTCCCAAGCCGGTGACAGTCTGATGAATACTTACGGGGCAAATAAATCCACGTGCCACACGTATTTCACAAGTTGATGCAGCTTATTCAGATCACAACTAAATTTACTGAATGATATATCAACTTATGACAACCCAGTCATCATTTCTATGGTCTGGTATGGGCGAAACGACCTTTCACATATCGTTGACTGTCTGTAAAATCTTATGAGGCAAATAAAGCCACGCGACACTCGTATTTCTCAAGTTAGGGCAGCTTTTATAGCTCACGAACGAATTCACTGAATGATATATGAAATTTTAGCCACCCAATCATCATTTCTATGGGCTTCTATGGGCAAGACGATCTCTTCCCCATGTTGTTGACATTTTTATGAATACTTATGGGGAATACAATCTACGTGTCACACGTATTTCACAAGTTAAGGCGGCGCTTTCAGATCACAAATGAATTCCCTAACTAAATTCTAAAAATTTGGCCATCCAATCATCATTTATATGGGTAGCTATGGGCAAGACGACCCTTTTGCCATGTCGTTGACATCCTGACAAATACTTATGGGGCAAATAGTTCCACGCGCTACCCGTAAATCACAAGTTAAGTCGTTTTTTCCAGATCATAAACGAATTCACTGAATGCAATATTAGCCTTTGGCCCCCAATATTCATTTCTATGGACTGCTATGGTAAAAACGACTCCTCTCTCAACTCGTTGATATGCTGTCAAATACGTATGGGGCAAATAATTTCACGCGCTACCCGTATTTCACAAGTTAAGGCGGCATTTTTCAGATCACAAACCAATTTACTGGGATACATATAAAATTTTAGCCACCAATCGTCATTTATATGGGCAGCTATAGGCAAAACGATCCCATTTCCAAATAGTTGACCTTTCGACAAATACTTATGGGGAAGATAATTCCACGCGCTACCCGTATTTCACAAGTAAAGGCAGCTTTTTCAAATCACACACGAATTCACTGAAAAAACTATAAAGTTTTGGCCACCCAACCGTCATTTCTGTGGGCTGCTTTGGGCCAAACAACCCCTTTCCCAAGTTGTTGACATTTTGACGAATACTTATGGAGCAAGTAAATTTACGTGCTACACGTATTTCACAAGTTAAGGCTGCCTTATCAGTTCACAAACGAATACATAGAATATAATATCAAATTTTGGCCACCCAATACTCATTTTTAAGGGCTGCTATGGGTAAGACGACCTCTTCCTCATGTTGTTGACATTTTGACAAATACTTATGGGGCAAAAAAATCCATGTAATACACGTATTTCACAAGTTAAGGCAGCTTCTTCAGATCACAAATGAATTCACTGAATGTAATATCAAGTTTTGGCCCCCAATCATCAATTTTATAGGCTGCTATGGGCAAAACGATCCCTTTCCCAAGTCGTTGACATTATGTCGATTACATATGGGGCAAATGAATTCACGTGTCACTCGTATTTCACAAGTCAGGGCGTTTTTTTTACTGATCACAAATAAATTCAATGATAAATAGGAATTTTTGGCTACTCAATCATCATTTCTATGGGCTGCTATGGGCAAAACGACCCCTTTCCCAAGTCGTGGACATTCTATCAAATACTTATGGGGAAAATAAATCCTCGTGTCGCTCTTATTTCACAGGTTAAGGCTGCTTTTTTAGATCACAAACGAATTCACCTGATAATATTTCATCTCTTGGCCACCCAATCATCATTTCTATGGGCTGCTATGGGCAAGACGACCCCTTTCCCAACAAGTTGACATTCTTATGGAACAAATAAGTTCCCGTGCCACACGTATTTCACAAGTTAGGCGGCTTTTTCAGTTAACACACGAAGTCACTGAATGCAAAATCTTGTTTTGGCCCCCCAATCAGCCTTTCATGGGCTGCTTTGGACAAGACGACCCCATACGCAAGTCGTTGACATTCTGGCAAAAACATATGGGGAAAATAATTCCCCGTGCAACACGTATTTTACAAGTTAAGGCTGCCTTTTCAGATCACAAACAAATTCACTAAATGAAATATCAATTTATGGAAACATAATCATCATTTCTATGGGCTTCTATGGGCAAGACGACCCATTTGGCCTAATCATCATTTATATGGACTACAATGGGCAAAACGACCCATTTCTCTGGTCGTTTAAATTCTGTCAAATACTTATGGGGCAAATAAATAAATGTACAACACGTGGTTCATACCTTAGGGCAACTTTTTCAGATCACAAACGAATTCACAAGTTAAGGCTGCTTTTTTAAATCACAAACGAATTCATTTGATAATATGTCAACTTTTAGCCACCCAATCATCATTTCTCTGGGCTGTTATGGGCAGGACGACCCCTTTCCCAAGTTGTTGACATTATGACAAATACTTATACAGATACAGACACTAGGCCGCATCCCCCAGAAAGGGGGGTGGCCGACGGCAAGGCGCACCTCACAAGCTCACACTCACGAAACTTAGCCCTTTAGTGCTAAAGGGTCCGGCCGGTAGCCCCTCAACTTACACTCTGGGTCCCGAATGCACCGAGGAACCGTCGTCAGCAGCAGGGCCC
>SDVV010000114.1:0-40306 GCA_016164225.1 Gammarus roeselii | reverse complement strand
AGTTACTCCTGACTTTTTCAACATAGTCCAGATTATTGTTGCTTGATCACGGAAGGCATAATATTTTGTCCATAATTCTGAGCCTCGACCATTACACAGCAATAAATCAAAGATATTATTAAGAGTGCTTAGATATTCCGTTTCTAGACGTATTAGTACGAATGCATAACGGTTAAGTGGATTTCTAGTTGCACCAACTAATTTATTGTTCGCTAACGCCTTGACGGTTTGCGTGGCAGCGTCCAAATCAGACGAGTATTTACTGCAGGTTACATTGATGAAGCCGAGGTTTACTCGGGATGAAAGGAACGCACCTGGAATATGGGCAAATCCGGGCCAAGGGATGACAGTGGCCGGGGTGCTTGCTGCTGCAGATGGGGGTACATTCTCCCGAAATGCAGGTCCTGCTTGAGCCAGGGCAAGGATTCCAGCTTTTAGAAGTATGCCGACCCATTCCAGGGTAGATATTAGGGTATCTGTAACATATTCATTTGAAGTTAATACCTTACATATTTAACTGTTATAGGTACAGAGAGCCTATTCAAATAACATCTAGTGACACTTCTTACTTGGTTAAGAGACAACAATTCCTAATTACACAATTGTTAGTAGTTGAACCATTTCAAACGAACAATAAGAAGAGTTACTTAAACTATACAAAGAAAAATAGGTATACAAGGAAAAGGGTAGGGCTTGTGGCAGCTGCAGTGCAGGGCTGGTGTTTGGTAGCGTGTAGCGGGAAGCTGCCGCGTTGACCTTGTCCTTGGCAGGTGAGCAGTCTGCGTAGTGGAGTTGCAGAGAACAGGGCTGGAAGAGATGCGCTGGGACGCGGTGGTGCAGAGCGAGAGCAGGTATGCCGGGTGCGTTGACCTCGTCCTCTTCTCTGGTGCTGGCAGCTGTTAAGGCGGCTTGCAGGCTCTTGCTGGCTGGACTCGTTGTGTGCTGACTGGTTTTTGCGTCAGGGTAACAGCTGGCGGCGTTGCTGTTTGCAGACGGGTCGGTGGAGGTAGCGGGGAACAGGACTGTTGCCGGGTGATGATGTAATCGGGGTGGACTACATATGTTTTCTTAGTGGCAATTTCTTGGAGCTCCCAAGCTTTTCCCTTGCTTTTGATGACGGAAAAAGGTCCACTAACAGGCAAGTCTAGTTTTTGTCTGGTAATCTGCCGAAGGTTTGCGTAGACTCGGTCTCCTACAGAGATGCATTTGGTTTTTCTTCCTGCGTTAGTGTAATCGGTATAGGAAGATTGCGCTGCAAGGAGAGTGTCTCTACAGTGCGTTCGCACTTGTTGCAAGCGTCGCATATGTTGATGGAGTTCGTCTTTGCTGTACTGTAGTTTGGGGGGAGTGAAAGTAATAGTTGCTGAATCGTATGCATACAGGGCATAGAATGGGGCCTCTCGGATACTGCTGTTGTATGTGTTATTAAAACTTAGTTGTATGACTGGTAATAATTTATCCCAATCATTTATGGCTAGTTGTGTAGTGTAAATTCTTAACAGTTTGTTCACTTCTCTGTTTATGCGTTCAGAGTCCTTGTGACGCTGGGTGATAGGGGCAATTTCCACCTTTTTAGTGTTGTAGTATTCGAGAAAGTTAATTGATTTAACAGAAGTGTATTCGGGAGCATTATCTGTTATCAGAATAGAACTCGATCCGTAATGAGAATTGACTTGTCGTAATGCTTCTATTATGGAGTCTGTGTCCTTATGTTTTAATGGAAAAAGTATCGTGTATCTAGTGGTGTAATCTCTGAATGTCAGTATGAACTGATTTCCTTCTTCAGTTACTCTCAGAGGACCCAAGATGTCAGACGATATGATGTGGAAGGGTCTGATTGGAACAGGATACTTCTCTATAGGAACAGGTTGGGGTACTTTTTTAGCTTGAGTGCACAACTCACAATCATCACAAAATTGGTTTATTAGGAGTCGTTCTTGAGAGTTGTAAAAGTTTCTAATGAATATTTTGAGTGTCCGTTCGGGGCCTTTGTGACCGGCAGTTGTGTCGGTGTGGACTAACTTGAATGGTTGGGGCATTAAGCTGTTGGGAAGGTACGGTACGAGGAATTCGTCACTCAGAGTTCCTCTCTTTATTTTTTGTACTATGTAGAGTGTTCCCTGGAATATCCTACTATTTAATAAGATATTAGCAGAGATAGGTTTTGACGTATTTTGTTTTTTAGAGTGCGTACTGTCCTTTCGTAATAGTCCAAAGAGTTGTCTGCACGTAGAATCTTTTCTTCGCGCAGTTCGTAGTTCCTGTTCAGTCCATGGAACTTTCTCTGGAATGTAGTCTTGTAGAACAGCGTTACAGCTCTCATTTCGGGCAAGTAAATCTTCGTGGAGTTTTGTGGTCAACGTGTTAGTATCGTCATTGTCCACTGGTAATCTAGATAAGGCGACCGCGAAGATGTTTTCTTTACCTTCTAAGTAATGGAGGTTAATGTCATATTCTTGGATTAAGAGTGCCCATCGTTGAAGACACTCGTCCTTTGTGGGTTTCTTTAGAGCACCCAACAATGGTTTATGGTCTGTGTACACGTGTATTGTGAACAAGAGAATTATGTGCCTGAACTGCTTGAGTGCATAAACGAGAGCTAAGGCTTCTTTCTTCGTAGCGGAGTAGTTTTTCTGAGCACTGTTTAATGTCTTCGATACATACGCTACGGGGTGTAATTTTTCATCGTATTTTTGCATTAGTACTGCGCCTATACCGGAATTCGAGGCATCCGTGTAAAGGTGAAAAGGTAAGTCGTAATTTGGGAATTTTACTATCGGGGCTCGAGACAGTGTTATTTTTAGTCTTTCGACCGCATTAGTTTGGGCAGAAGTCCATTTAAAGGGGAGATTTTTTCGGAGAAGTTCGTACAGTGGTCCTGCAATTTCTGCGAATTTGGGGACAAACATACGAAAGTAATTTACTGCTGCCAGAAAAGATTGGGTTTGTTTTTTATTAGTCGGTATGGGCATCGTTTTAATGGCTGCTACTCGTTCGTCGGTTATTTTCATGCCTTCTTTGGTCATTTTTTACCTCGTTTGCGAAGAAAGTGCACTTTTGGATTTTGAGTTTAATTCCGGCTTCGCTCAGCTTTCGTAAGACGTTCTCGATCGTTTCCATGTGTTGCGTGGCCGATTTACTGAATAGTATGATATCGTCCATGTACGCGAGACATTGTGGACCAAGAGTGTCGTATAGTATTTCATTAATTACGCGAGCAAAAAATCCGGGTGCACTTTGAAGCCCGAAGGGTACACGATTCCACTCGTATTTGCTGCTTCCTACAGTGAAAGCCGTTTTTTCGCGATCATCGGGATGTATCTCACACTGGTGGTACGCGCTCGCGAGGTCTAGCGTGCTCATATATGTTGATTGGCCTAGGGAGTTTAGTACATCTGAAATACGCGAAAGAGGAAAGGTTATGGGTTAACTAATCTCGTTTAAATTTCTATAATCTATGACCAATCTAAGGTCTCTGTCTCCTCGTTTGACTATGATTAATGGACTGTTATAGGAAGACTTTGAACGCAAAATTGTTCCTTCGTCTAGCATGGTTTTAATTTTTTCATTTAATTTACCTTGGTAGGCATAGGGGATTCGATACGGTGCTTTGTTCACCACGATATCTTCCTTTAGAGGTAATTTTAACTGGTCTCCCGTGTGTTTTCCTAGAGGTTCACCGGGGAGCCAACAAGCGTCTCTGTGTCGGTTTAATATTTCTAGCAGGGTCGTTGTCTCGTTGGGGTCACCGCAACTTATGTCCTCTGGCGTCAACGGCTTATTGCTATCGTCCGCGTTTAAGTCGGGTTCTACTGACTTTTACTACAAGTACCGTTTCGTCCGTTAGATATTCGGCATTACATAATTTCGTGCCTTTTTTTAGAAGTACTGGTTTGTCGCTCATATTTGTGAAGTTGATCTTCACACATTTGTTTTCAGCTAGGGTTAGTGCTCCAGCTGTAGTCACTTCATTGCTGAGTTGCGTGTGATGTAATATCACGTCTCGTCCATTAATGATTCTCTTATTTATTGGAACCGTAGCTATCATCATAGTATTTCTCGGTATCGTTACGTCGCGGCTTAGATGTACGCTAAAGTGTTTCTGAGACTGGTCTGTGACCGTATAGCTAGGGGGAGTTGCTCGTGCAGGCGCAACCTGTTTGATCAGAACTGGTTTGCTAGCCGATGCATCTTCCTCTGCTGTGTTGGTGGCTTCATTGCAGTTGTCGGGTGAACTTTCATTTTCTGTCGCGGCACGGGCGAACTTAGCGGGAGTATTATTCAAGATTATACTGTCACTTAATGTGAGTCTTAGTACTGATTTTACAGTTGTTTTGCTGGTAACGTTTTCGCTAAGTGAGAAACTCAACTTTTTATACCTGAAGTTTATTACTGCGTGTCGTAAAATGTTCATGCCAATCAACAGGTCATGTTTTATATGATCGTTTTTCTTAAATACTAGAACACGGGTGTTAAGGCATCCCGCAGGTGTCTCGACCTGAGCTGTTGCTTGCCCTAATATGGGTATTGGGCTCCCATTTGCATCGAGTACTTGACCACTATAGGGTTCCAAGTCGTAATCCTCAGTTTTGAGCGCAGAGTCAGCTATTAGCGTCGTAGTAGCTCCTGTATCTAAATACGCTATTAGTTCTCTACCATTAATTTCAACATTTAATCGCGGGACAATTATGCTATTCCCGTTTCGTTCCTTTGAGTGGGGCGTACCTAGTCAGTACTGTTGCGGCTCGTCATTTTCGTCATAAGCATTCGAGTCCCAGTTATTGTCCTCGGCGTCATGACTTGCATGTTCATCGTGTTGGTCTGTCGTAGGATCATCGGCCTGGGCCATACGCACGTTAGTTTGTGAGGTTTTTCGTGGTGGACCGCGGTTATTTCGCATACATTCGCTAGTGTTACGCGAATCTTTGATTTTATTTGTCACAGTATTTGCCTTTGGCTTGAGCTATGCGCGTGGTGCATTGCTTAACGGTGTGGCCATTTTTTTTACAAAATGCACAAGAGTTGCATTCCCTTTTTACATGTCCGCTCTTTCCACAGTTAAAACACGATATTGGCGACCGGTTGCTATTTACTGCGCTAGGAGTCGTTCTTTGTACAGTCGTCGGCAAGGGGGAGGGGAGCGTTAAGTTAACCGAGGTTGTTTTTAGCCTGACCTGCCAAATGGCTTCGTCCGTGTTGACTTGTTTTTAGTCGCCGTGAGCAGTTTATGCTGAGCGACCGTCTTTACTGTCTTAGCCATAAACTTTGTAGATGAGTTACGCGGACCTAAATTGGACAGTTTATCGTAAACTTTGTTTTCCGTTTGTGATGCAACAAATAGGTGCATCACAAAGTTCTGTACGACGTTAAGCAAAGTGATCGACGGAGGGGCGGGTATTGCAGCGGAAGCGGATGAACTAGTTGGGGCGGGGGTGGGACTGGAATGGTCCCAGCCAGTATGGTTTCTTCATTGAATTGTCCCTTAGTTAAGGCTTCATTTTTAAGATAGGCTTCTGCCTCGGCACGCGACGCATTTTCTAGGGAGGTCATCCCACAAAAAATGTTTTTGGACGTAAGTTTAGTTCCTAATAACGCTCGGGCCGCGTGTCTAAACTCAGTTACTTTGAAACTAGGGTACATATTGAGAAAATCGGTTTTAACTTCATTAAATGAGACCGATTTGCCAGCGTAACAGGTTAAAAGTTTTATCGCATCTCCTCTTTTCTTGTCTATGAGGGAGGACAGAATTTACAATTTTTTATCGTCCGCGGCAATGTTGTTTTGTAAGAAATGATTCTCGACTGTACGTAAAAAAGTACGAACATCGAGCTCGGATTAAAAATACGCTTCGCCCTCTCTGGGATTACCGGCAAACTTAGGGAGATCATGAAGTATGGTGATGTTATTTACTGCCATTTTGGCAAACAAGGGTTGACCGTAATGTAATATAAAGTTATTATATAGCTTCACACTTTTCACTTGTGTCTCGCACGACACCACTTTATTGCACATTTGTTTTTTACAATGTCAGTTTTTTAACGTGCTTAATATACTGAAGGTTTTTATGGAGTTCGCCGTGTAGTACGTTCTGCTCCTCGCTGTTCCTTGTAGTCAGACGCGATGCTCTCCTTGTAGTCGGATGAGATGCTCTCCTTGTAGTCGGATGAGATGCTCTCATTGTAGTCGGAAGTGATGCTCTCTTTGTCTCTCAGCTGATGTCTTGTCGTCTCCACACTTTTTTGAGGTGTTTATTTATTGTTTACTGTGTATTGTTTATTTAAAGTCTGACTACAGATCCTGTGCGGGCAGCGCCAATGTAGACGGTTCTCTACTGTGTTTGTCAAGACTAAGCTTTTTGGGGGTTTGAAGTAAAACTTGTTGGAATACTTAACATTTATTAGCCTGTCTAATTTATTAATAGAGAAACGCAATAAGTTCTTTTCGCAAGCTAGTACTCTTTTAACTTGCTATCTGGTAGTCACTATGAGGTGGACAAGTGTGAGAGTATGAAGAGATCGAATTCAAATATCGCACGGAGATAGTTTGGCGTGTGTGGGGCTCAAACCTAGTCTGAGGGCTCAGACTCATGCAGAGCTTATATACTAAGGATTATAGGCCAGAACACCTTGAGGTGTTTTTGGAAAGCCAAGTGGCCGAGCCTATCCTGGAAGGAAGGGACGGTTCTCTGGAGGTCCTGAGGCCGTGAACATGTGGCGACCAGGCCAGGCAAAAGCTCTATATTAGGAGTCTAATGTCGGAGCATACCATTTCATATGCAATTTTAGTATCTAAAGTAACAGCTTGGATTAAGGGGGGAAACCCCCAGACACAGGCCATCTGCTATCAGATCCGGGTTAGGCATTCAGATCTTCATATACGGAGCGGCAGAGGTGAAATGATAATATGATTGTGGCAAAGGGCCAGGCGGTGGGTCGGAGCCGTCTCGACTCAAGGATAAACTAAGGTTAAAAATTAGTTGAATACATATGTTCGACAATATCATCATCTAGGATACCAAAGTAGCTCTGTGGTAGCATAACAGGTTCCATTATGTTACGGCTATAGCTTTGCAACCGTAGCAGTCGGAGCTATAATACCATACCAAACCTTCAGGAGGAGGACAGTGGTCTCGGCAGGTGAATGTGTTATCTTAAACGCAATAGAGACCTCTGCAAGGATGAGCGGCACCATGATTGATGCCTGTGATTGTCTGAATGGATATCCCATTTTTTATTCTGATTCACTTAGTGGGGCCCTTGATTAAGTTGTCTGATTGGTCGAGCGGTGCGCGAGATTGTTTCTTCTGATTAGCTGAGCGGCGTTTCCGATTATTGCCTCGATCTGATTGTCTATGCGGTGCCTCTGATTGTTGTTGCTGATTGACAGAGCAATATTGTAGCTGATTTTGCTAAATGGAGCACCGGATCGTGATCTCCGATTGGCTGAACAGTATCTTCGATTGTTACCATCAATTGGTCGAGCATTGCCCCAATTTTTCACTTGAATTGATTGAGTATTGTCCCCGATAGTCACCGCTGAGTGGCTCTGCGGTGGCCCCAATTTTTGCCACCGATTAGATGAACAATGCCCCAGTTGTTGAATCCGATTGGCCGTGCGGTGCTGTTGTTGTACGTCTGATTGAATAAGCGATGCATTCAATTGTTACCTCTGACTGGCTAGGAGATTCCTCAATTTCTGCCTCAGGTAACGAAATAGTGCTCGTGATCAGTGTCTCAGGCTGGTTAAGCGATGACCTTGATTCTGATTGACTGAGCGGTGTTCCTATCGGTGCCTCTGACAGGCTGAATGATAGCCTCGATCGTTTCCTCCGATCCCCTGATCAGCACCCCAATTGTTCTCAAGGCTCCAGATTGTAGCATTTCCAATCGTGTTCTTTGGAACTGACTTCTATATGGTGGTCGAAATTGTTAGGCAGGGCAGCAAACAAAGGGCAGGTGTCCCTTTCGTACGATCAGGGGCCGGGAAAGCAATCGGGCGGGGTTGCATCGGTGATATAAAGGGAACAAGCTACGGTGATACGGTCTTAATTTGGTGAATAAATCTCTTGAATTGAATAAGTTTAGTCTCAAAAAGATTTACATAATTTACAGTACTTCCGAAATGTAATACTACTCCTCGTGTCCCCTACTGCAGTGGTCCCCAACATTTTTGTCGTCGCGGACCGGTCAATGCGTGAAAAAAAATCTGCTGACCACTGAAGGTAAACATTAAAATATCATATTATGACAATTATGTTTAAAATTTTCTGCCATTCTGTTAACGTTTTCTTTCTAAAAAAAACTGATCCTTCTTTCAAGTTCTTTTAATTTTAGTGAAGAAGATTTTTAAAAGAGTTAATGACCTCATTAGAGATGTGGTAGACGATATTCATGCAGATCTGAGTTGATTTTAAAATATTATCCGTCTCAATACAACAAGATTTCGAATATAACACAATATGATGTCTAATGACAGTTTATATTTAAAGACGTTAAGTGCTACGTTTCTGTCTCTATCTTAGAATATTTCATTTCAATGACAATTTTATATGAATTTTGACTAACATTTATTGTTCAAATCTTTATTCTAATTTTTTCAAGCAGGAGGAAATGTAGAGAAAAAAATATTGTTAACATAGTTTGAAAAAAACAATTAAACTTTTAATTACAGACCAATGAGCATACAGGTAGTCTGCTTCATGATGGGACTCAATAAAAGAAAGAAAAATGATCACTCGCCTACACTCGATCCAGCTTTCTACGTACTGTTATGCAAAAAAAAAATATTACCATGGCAATTCAAATCGCAAATAAAATACTAATATTGAAAAAAAAAATCCATCTCCACGGTCAGGTACGATTCGATAAACGGCCCTTTGCCGGTGCGCGGATTGGTGGTTGGGATCACTCCCCAACTGGACCTCTGTAGTGCATCTGAACTGTTAATTCATTCAACATAAAAAAATATTGCGTCCAGGTCCTGTTCAGATTGTCTATGTGTTGTGCTCTGGAGATTAGTTCATTCAGTGAAGTAGAGTTTAGGATTTGGTTCATCGCCAAGTCCCACTCAACTGCAGCAATTTGCAAAAACTTGTTTCACAATTTTTATTACAGTACAGTTATCATTATATAACTCCCACATAATATTGCGTCGTTAGGTTGATAGTGCTAGTTTTGGTTGCGAAGTGCTCTCTCAGGCGTCAGTCTCCAAAGAAAACAAAGATTATCGTCCCTGACGGGAGATGCAGAACGGTCCTGCGACGTTTATTGGACTCGTCATATCAACAAAAATAGATCCTCGTTTCTTTTCCCTGTCGCCTTCAGATTAGGATTCCGGGAATGATGCGAATGTTTATTAATCAGCGCCAAAATTCCAGAATGCGGGGATAAGACTTGATTCCATGCAAGGCTCGTATTGCAGACTGTGCTGTTGAGACAATCATGGCAACGTTTATGATAAATCTCGTATTATTCGCAAAAAATAGAACACGTGTATTCCATCTTGTCCAAGAAAACGCTTCTATTGTACCTTGTTTTTATTCACTCACATGATTTTTAGAATACACACATAATTATTCATCATTCTGCTCAATACTCGTGTGACTATTTGTCTAAATAAGAATAAAAATGTCAGCATTGTTGTTGGCAGCATTGATGGAACTGCAACAATAATATCGTTTTGTGAGAGAAGATTTTATACACCACACGCAATATTTTTCCACAAAAATTGCAGGAGATAGGATAAGTATTTTGTTCATAGCTTGCCGGCATAAAGAAAATGTTTCAATAGTATCTACGTGGGCAGAGCTGCCATGCAATTCATCTGATCAAGTGTAGGCAATGCGCATGCTAGTGATATTCAAGATTCGTATGCTAGTCTTTTAGATACGCCTATTGCTGCCAGCTAATTGAATGGCAAGCTAATCAATCGCAGATCCAAGGCCAAGTTTGCTGCTTAATGTCATGAGCAGCAGAACAGTACCGGTCCATAGCGGAAGATGGGCTCAATCAAAGTCATTTCAATAAAACCAAAGTTATTCTGTTTGGCGCATAGCAAAACCGTGGTGTCGCCAGCATGAGCGCTGTCGTTGGCATCGCATGCTCCACCCAGATAGTGTACTGTAGGAACGCTGATGTATCTGTCATACGCCCCACTTCCAAAGTGTCCTGCATGGGGGTTGACGTTTTATATAAATGCTATTCACCTCCAAAGTGTCCTGCAGTGCATCCGCTCCCCTAACACTGCACCTCCATACAAAGTTCAGTGAGGGGCCCTGTCGTTGATGCCATACGCTTCTTCACAAAATTTGCGTCTTGCAGGGTCACTACCGTTGCATTCACATGAGCCACTTCCAAATAAACATTCTACAGAGGCGTTGCCGTTGCTGTCACTTGCTCCACCTCTAGTTGTTATACAGGGGCGCTGCCGTTGCTGTCACTCGCTCTACCTCCAATTGTTATACAGGGGGCGTTGCCGTTGCTGTCACTCGCTTCACCTCCAATTGTTATACAGGGACGCTGCCATTGCTGTCATATGCTTTCGGCTGTGTAGAGCGATGTAGACCTCCAGATCGAAGCTCTTTGAGGGCACCACGAGGGGTACTAAAATTTTAAAACGCATTCGTGGCGTAAATTGCATCTGAATATTTTAGAACAACAAACGGGGCGAATATTCAGTTATGGTCCTTTGCGGTGCGATAAAAGGCGTCGGTCGGTAACATCGCCGACACATGGAACATTCCATTTGGACTTCTCATCATTACGTGAAGTAGAGAATAAGGAAAATAACAAGCGGAAATTTTTACTAATAAGTTACATGATAAAAAATACTAGCTCATCACACAATGACATTAAATCCCCGTTGGGCTTAATTCGGCTATATTACCATTTGAAGCATAAAAATCACATTTATGTTCTTCTGTCAATGAATCGTAAGTTTATTATCGTGAATAACTGAATTATTGATGTTGATTATATTGCAAACCACGCTAGCAAAGAAAAATCAATGTGCCATGTTTTTTTACGTTGAGTGAGTGGCTAGTGTCGCAAATAAAGCACATAAGTGTATCATCATCATCAAGACTTTTTTTCTGAGTACCTCGTATACGAGTAGTGATGAAAGTTGTATCACACTCTGACTTACATAGCAGTATCCAAGCAAACAAAGCTGACATCCGATTGTTTCCTCTGACTGGCTAGGAGATTCCCAAGTTTTTTGCAACTGGTAACGAAACAGTGCTCGTGATCAGTGTCTTAGGCTGGTCAAGCGATGACCTTGATTCTGATTGACAGAGCGATGTTCCTATCTGTGCCTCTAACAAGCTGAATGATTGCCTTGATATTTACCTTAAATTTACTGAACGGTGCTTCCGATTGTTTCCTCCGATTCCCTGATCAGCACCACTATTGTTACCTCTTATTGGCTGTGCAAGGCTCCAGATTTTAGCATTTCCAATCGTTTACTTTGGAATTGACGTCAATACGTGGGCCGAAATTGTTAGGCAGAGCAGCAAACAAAGGGCAATGGGGCCGTTTCGTACGATCAGGGGGCCTGAAAGCAATGAATTCTTTCAACAGAAAAAAATATTGCGTCCGGCTCCTGTTCTATGTCTATGTGTTATGCGCTGGTGATAAGTTCACTCAGCGAAGTAGTTTTGGGTTTGGTTTATCGCCATGTCCCACTAAACTGCAACAAAGATTGCAAATTCGTTTAATTTTTTTTTTACAGTACAGTTTTCATTATATAACTCCTGCATTACATTGCGTTTTTAGGATAACAGCCTTAGTTTTTGTTGCAAAGTGCTCTTTCAGGCGGCAAAGATGATCGTGCAAGACGAAGGACGCATAACGGTCCCGAGACGTTTATTGGACTCTTCATATCAACAAAAATAGTTCATCTTTTTTTGCCCTTACGCCTTCAAATTAGGATTCCGGGAGCGTTGCAGGTGTTTATTAATACGCGCCAAAATTCCGGAATGCGGGGATAAGACTTGATTCCGTGCAAGGCTCGTATTACAGATAGTGCAGTTCAGACAATGATTACAAAAATTTGTGATAAATCTCGTATTATTCGTAAAAAATTGAACATGTATATAATTTTGTCCAAGAAAAAGCTTCAATTGTACCTAAGGCTTTTTCACTCACATGATTTAATGAATACACACATAATAATTCATCATTCAGCTCAATGCTCGTGAGACTGGTTGTCTAAGTAATAATAAAAACGTCAGCATTGGTCCTGGGCAGCATTGATGGAACTGTACCAATAATATCCTTTTGTATGAGTAGGATTTATGCACCACACGCAATATTATCCCATAAAAATTGCAGGAGATGGAATAAGTGTTTTGTTCCTAGCTTGCCGGTATAAAGAAAATGTTCCAATACTATCCACATGGGCAGAGTTGCCATGCAATTTATCTGATCAAGTTTAGGCAATGCGCATGCTAGGGATATCTAGGCTTCGTATGCCAGTCTTTTCGATACGCTCATTGCTGCCATCTAATTGAATGGTAAGCTAACCAATCGTCGCATGTGGTGTGATGTCACATGCCTCGTTGCCATTGTTTGCAACACGTCACTTTTCAAACAAACCTCTTAGTCCAATAAATTGGGAATTGCGTATTGAATTGGTAACATTTTAGTGACTTTGTAATCTATTGTATAATACATGTTTACCTATTAGAAAAGAAGATAAAAAAATGTGTATTCCATTTTCGTATGAAAGCATATCTTCACTTAAACTCTTTCTGATTGAATGATAGTGGACGGCTTGCAATGCGGCACTTGCGAGAGAGGACCACAAATCATTCCAGAGTTGACATGACGCTGTCTCGTTTGGAATTCAGACAATATCAGTAATTGTAATCTCCCACCTTTATTCCTACTTACATTGTCTGCCAAGGGCCAATATCATCTGCTGACTATTACTTTCAGTTGCTGCCATCTACCACCATTCTCTCCAGCCGCTTAGCTGCAAAAACAACAGCGCTGAATCGGACCTAATTCCCTCTATTATTTGGGATAGAGATTTTGAGGTGAGGAGCAAGAGGATGTAATAGTACTGGAGGAAGGGGGATGAATGTAAGGGGAGGTTAATATGTGGTTACATTGAATGAAGGGGAGAGCGACCACGCTTGTGTGATGTGTATGTCCAGTTGCGAAGGAAACATTGCTGATGGCACATGTTATATATAAAAGCAAACAATAAATTTAAACATTAGTTTAGTCCCATTGGAAACTTTTTGAATTAGCTAGGATTTTTATGCATATTTTTAAAATCTGATATCGAGTTTTGCCAAGTTTAAATTAAGTCCAACTAAAGTTTATCAGTAGATATTACTACTAATATTTCTTCTTTAACCCAACTTTTCCTTCAACGGTTCTCGCTGCGCAAGATTTTTCTGCAAATTATCTAACGTTAACCATTTTCTTCCCTTCTGTACTTTTCGCATAAGTCTCTCCTGCCAATGAACGCTCACGCAGCATGTGAGACACTATCTATATTTTTTATTATCATGAGAAGCAGGAGACTTGTGGATTAGGAAATTTTTAATGTGTGACAAAAAATGTGAACGAACAAAAGCGCCAACAAGAAACGGTTTTTTGTTTAGATTTCCTTTCCAATATTTAACATTGAAGTGAACTGTAGGAAGGTAAATGGATATCCATTTTTATAAATTCATGCTATTCACTGACCTAATGGCAATATTAGTCATCGCCAGAATAGGATCACTGACTCGATTTATCTATTTGCAAAATCGAAACAAAACACCAGTTTTTTTTATCCACAAAAAAATTCACAATTGCTACCAATAGTTTATTTATCACCGGGTAATTGAAAACAAATCAAAACTTTAAAAAAACTTAGGGAGACATTAGTAAGCCTATTGAGGTTCATCTCCCATTGATGACGATTAATCTACTATGATCCATTTGTCCCTTGTGCAGCTACAGCAAGTTTGTGCTCCTCAACTGCACTTCATAGAGCGCTCTTGTAAAGAAAGTGTCCCTTTCGGTATCATCGTTTAGCACCTAATATGTAAAAGTATCAGGGACCTCGTCATTACTATTATTATTTACCATAGGTAGGACAAATTTTGAAGCCGGAGCGCAAGGAGGACTTTTCAACTGTGTTGGTCTCCCCCAAATCTTCAGCACAGAAACAAACCGCAGCACTTGCATATTCTGTCCCTCGTCGGAAGGAACGCTTCACCAGCTGACCTTTTAGTTCTAGTACTCTATCAAACTGCATTATAAAGATCAAAAGTTCTGTGCTAAGGCATGAGCCACTTTATCAATAACACCATACGTTTTGCGAGCAATAACGATCTGCCGTTTAGCAGCAGTATAAGTTCGTATGTAATACATCAAAGCAAATCGTAACACACATATATATTTTTTTCAGATGCTTGATGATATAGTGACAGATGAGGCTGATGAAATTAGCAACGATGCTGCAGTGAAAATTTTCAGTTTGAGCATCTCTCCGATAGATGTGAAGTTTGCGTTTCTAAGAGCTATGTCCCGTTAATTTTGAGTCGGTCAGTACACTTGTAAGAGGATGTTCATCCCTACCCTTTTGACTTGTCATCCTCAGCGAAAGTGACTAGATGCCGTTCTGGTTTGAACGTAAAGTAGCTGGGGCTAAGTTAGGACAGTTTTTCTTTGTTTAAGTGGGAGACAGAAGCCGTCAGCGAAAAGGAAAACCGAATTAGGTTGTTCGATAAGGGCCGTTGGAATTTGTTGAAAGGTTTGTCCTCCGTGTTTTAGCAACGAACCAGAGATGTTAGTAGAAAAATGAATGATCTGGGTATCAATGTGTTTGAATGAGTTGGAATAAAGATTGAAAAGAAGGAAGACTAAGTTTGCTACCTAATTCGTCATGAGCAGCAGAACAGCACCGGGCCATAGCGGAAGATGGCAACAATCAAAGTCATTTTACTAGGACCGAAGTTATTCTGCTTGAAACAGAGCAAAACCGTAGTCTCGCCAGCAGGCGAAACCACGTTTAGTTGTCATAAGCTCCACCTCCAAAGTGCCCTGCATGGGGGTTGACACTTTATTGACACAACTTTACCTCCAAAGTGTCCTGCAGTGCAGCGGCTCCTTTAACACAGCACCTCCATGCAAAGTTCACTGGAATGGCGCTGTCGTTGATGCCAAACGCTTCTTCACCAAATATGTGTCTTGCAGGGTCACTACCGTTGCCTTCACAAAAGCCACTTCCAAATGAACATTCTACAGAGGCGCTGCCGTTGCTGTCTTTCGCTCCGCCTCTAGTTGTTATACAGGGGCGCTGCCGTTGCTCTCACTCGCTTCACCTCCAATTGTTATACAAGGGCGCTGCCGTTGCTGTCACTCGCCCCGCCTCTAGTTGTTATACAGGGGCGCTGCCGTTGCTGTCACTCGCTCCACCTCCAATTGTTATGCATGGGCGCTGCCGTTGCTGTCACCCGCTCCACCTCTAGTAGTTATACAGGGGCGCTGCCGTTGCTGTCACTCGCTCCGCCTCTAGTTGTTATACAGAGGCGTTGCCGTTGCTGTCACTCACTACACCTCTAGTTGTTATACAGGGGCACTGCCGTTGCTGTCACTCGCTACACCTCCAATTGTTATACATGGGCGCTGCCGTTGCTGTCACTCGCTCCACCTCTAGTTGTTATACGGGGGCGCTGCGGTTGCTGTCACTCGCCCCACCTCTAGTTGTTATACAGGGGCGCTGCCGTTGCTGTCACTCGCTCCACCTCCAATTGTTATACAGGGGTGCTCCCATTGCTGTCACTCGCTCCACCTCTAGTTGTTATACAGGGACGCTGTCGTTGCTGTCACTCGATCCACCTCCAATTGTTATACAGGGGTACTGTCATATGCTCTCGGCGGTGCATGGCAATGGAGACCTCACAGATCGAAGCTCTTTGTAAGCATCACGAGGGACACTGCAATTTTAAAACGCAATCGCGGTGTCAATTGCATTTGAATATTTTAGAACAACAAACGGAGCGACTATGCAGTTATGGTCCTTTGCGGTGCGATAAAAGGCGTTGGTCGGTAATATCGCCGACGCGTGGAATATTTCCATTTGGGCTTCCGCCTTTTCATCATTACGTGAAGTTGAGAATAAGGAAGAACCACAAATGGCAAAGCTTACTAGTAATTTACATCATGAAAAATACTAACTTCTCACACGACGATGACACTTAATCCCCATTAAGCTAAAATGGGCTATATTACAATTTCAAGCGCATACATCACATGCATGTTCTTCTGTCAACAAATCGCAAGTTTCCTATGGTGAATAAGTGAAACATTGATACTGATGAAATTTCATACCACGCTAACAAAAAAGTCATTTTTTATGTTTTACTTTTAGTGAGTTGCAATGCCACATGTAGCTTCCTGTTCAAGATGTATTATTTCTGAGGACTTCGTATGCAAGTAGTGATAAAAGTTGTATCACACTCTGATATGCAAAGCCGTATCCAAGCAAACAAAGCTGACATTAGCATGACCTGTTTCGGTGGTCCCTCGGAAAATGATCGCTTTGCAGCATCAAGGAGTTAATTTTTTCTAGCATTGATGTATTGGAACACCAATGGTAATGTCATCCTCAATCAATACGGAATGCAGCCTCGTGGAGAGCTGAATCCTCAGTCCATGCTCATAGCAGCCCGGGGTCAACACCCTAATCAAATACCCTGCAACAACGTTTTTTTTTATCCTCCAATACACATTGCAACAACGGGAATTATCTTTGCCCCAGATCAATAAGCATTCAGTGAGAAATCAAGGAGGGTTCTCACTTAAGGGAACAGACTGGCAAAAATGTATTTCCTCCCAGCAACACACATTACTCATATCTTCAAATGAGGGAACTATATGTGTTCTTGCTTTAATTTTACTAGCTTCTTTTTGTATTTGTCGAGTAGCAAATGAATTTGGTTTGGCTGGTGCTGCTTCTCTTGTGCAGTTGCTCACTCCAAACAGAATGAAGGTGATTGTTCAGGGAACTGGAATTGGAATAATATACTCAACAGATATTTAATGGAATGAACTAGTCAATTCTGTAACTGAGTACAAAGTAAGTCCGAACATAAACTTTGAGGCGACACTTTGCTCACCCTCAGTTGGTGGCTGGTTCAAGCTACCTCGCCATTGTATTCCCAATAGAAAGTCATCCAAGTAATACTATGCTGCTGGTCATGTTGGATTAATCATCTTAACGATAGCCAAAGACTGGTATAGACTAAGTTAAATTATTATTATTCAGATTTGAATAAATATCCTCATGTAATAAAGTTTCTGCTATGCTCATCAACTAGTTTACCTTTGCTCGACGAATGCAGGGGAGCAAAACATCAGTCCTATAATTCCCTAGCAGTTCTAGCTTCTTGACTTATATTGTATAGCAATGCACACATAAAATGGCGAGTGTTGTTCAGCCTTGTACCACAGCAAATTTGCCCAAACTGGTAAACAATATGAGAGCAAAACAAATTTAAGACATTTACCATGTACCGCTTGGGTATGGGATCGTTTTCAGCGTGAGTGGCTCCTAGGCTCTTATGGTTAGACCGTGAAGAAACAAAAGCAAATTCTGAAATATTTTCCTATTTGTATCCCGGTGTGTGTGAGCGGGCTCCTGCCGGACCCTTTCGCCCAAAGGGACTAATATTCAGTATGCGTTTATGTGTACGGAGAGGAGTGTGAAAGGCTTATGCTATCACCAGCCCCAACCCACTTCTCGTCCTTGCGGATTTGGCTTTGGGTCTACGTCTATATATTTCAACTGACCAGGAAAATTACCTTGGAACATAAAAATACCAATTTGGTCGGTATACATAGTAACTAGTTTTGTGGTGGACAAAGTAAAACGTGCGTTCGACGTTTTGACGTCAGATATCTCATAAACTACGACTCTGAAGTTCACCTGTTCATATTCTCTTTACACCTTCCCCTTATTAGTGAATATTGAGTGAATCACTCACACAAAAATAAGTCTCAGTGGTTAGGATGAATGTCTTGCACATCTGGACAGGAGTTGAACCGACATTACGTTCTTTATAGGTATTTCCCGCATGCTATGATTGTATCAAATAACATAACGCACGTTCAATAGCATTGTCCAACAGATATTATTTCGAAATCGCAACAATATCACGAGAAAGAAGGATTTTATTCAAATGATTTCTTAAATGTAGTCAGAAACAACATAGCTACATTAGAACAGATTCTGGCAGAATCCATATTCGCGTATGCAGAGTATAAAAGTTTCGATTCATGAAATATTGTAGTTTGTTCTGTCGATGTCGGATTGAAAGAATATTCATAAACACAGTACTGTCTGTCTTTTTTCTATATGCATCACTAGCATACAGATTGGCCGCGAGGCCGTTCTTGTTCAATTGGAAAGTAGAAACGGTAAACTCCGTGATTTTCTTCTCGGTCATGACAGTGCGCCAATCAACAGAACTGATATGAAAGATTCAGGAGTACCACAATACCCTTAATTCGTACGTTCACACGCAATAATCAGTTATCAGTATGATTGACCTCTGTGGTTATGAGTTTAAAGTTCGATGTTGGCGGGTATGCAGTCTCACGAAAGCATTTTGTACAATCATTTTGAACAATTCCCTCATGAAAGAAGGTGGTGAGATTTGGACCTGATAAACTGACCATTATTTATTTAGACTATAAACCGGTCCTTTAATTTATTGGACAATTTGTTTTATCTCAGGTCTTAGTTGATACGAGGCCGACACAAGTACCGACACAAGCACCGACAATCGCACCGACACAGGCTTCGACATGGGCACCGACACGAGCGCCGACGAGGTCACCGACACGGGCCCTGACACGGGCACATACACGGGCACCGACACGGGCTCAGACACGAGCACCGACGCGGGCATCGACACGGGCACCAAGATGGGCAACGACACAGGTACCAAGAGGGGGACCGACACGTTTTAATTATGAGTCATTTATTATATCATTTAACTGCAATGTAATTCCTACTTAGATTTTCCCATTCCATTAAGTGAGTGCATAATGTTAGTATTTCGATGATCCTCGTGCGCTCTCCCACAATAACCAGATCTTGTGACGACTCCTTACAAAAGCCGATTCACTTGGATGACCTGGGTGAGTTCACAACTCAATTTTTCGACGCTCAATATTTCGACACTTTTCATAAAAATAACATAAATTAATCTTGCCTAAACTAACCTAACCTAGTTTGTAAGTGTTTCTAACCCGCGGGGAAATTGCACGTGTTTTTAACCCGCGGGGCAGCTGTTGGTATAACATTCGAAATTTCAAAAATACATGGAAGTGTCGAAAATTTGAGTGTGTCGAGATATTGAGCTGTGAATTAACCGGCCCAGAAGCGACACTTTACAGAAGACCATCGATAAAACATATATCTTTCAGCGATGACAGAAGTATGACCGGCCGACAGTAAAGGGCTTGCCATGGGTGCTGCTTGGTAGGTGGCCGAATGTACTTGGCCACTATTGACAGAACACAGCTACATACCATCGGTGACGTACCAGAACCAGAAACTCGCCCAAAGCCATCGGTGAACCGTTAAAAAAATGTCAATTTTCATTTCCCTCTCACCGTATATACTTTTATTCAACGTCTCAATATCTTCTGTCGTTCTTGACCTGCTTTCATATATTATTGACCTGCTTTTACATATTACCTTCTCTAAACAATCCTTCTAACGACAGAGAACCAACCTTATTTGAAATTGCTATTGCCTTGAGTTGAAACATGTGTTACCACATTATTTTCGTTCAAAGGCATGCCCTTCAACTTTTTGTGAAATATGGCTGACGGCAAGGATGTTCATTCATTTTAATCGCTTACATGCACCTATATACCATAGTCCACAAAATCCAAAACCATAGTCCGTAATTCAAAGGGTCCGGCCAGAAAACAGTCCACTTACACTCTGTCGTGAATTTGCATCGGAGCTTATTTCCGCTACTGGGCGAGACGCCCTAACACGGTTTACCTTCTGACATGTTATAGGTTCAGGGTGGCCTCGAAACGACTCATATTACCACCGCTAGTGTTCATAATGTCTGACGCCGCATATCCTCCCTACACTTTAGGGCTCCTCGATCATCTCATTACATTAATATTAGCCACCTTTGCACAGAGCTTCCACCTCTTGCATACCTTGCCAAACACAGGCACAACCTGTCAGGTATAATTCGTCCGATCTCAGCTTAAATCTGCAACTCCAAGCCTTTATCCAATACAATCACACACCCATCCCTCACCACCCCAACCATATCATTACACATGAATAAAATATGGTGATGAAATGCAACCATGTTTCATTCCCACTGCCACTGAAAACCATCCCCTCGTCCCACTCTCAACTCCAGGACACTCATTAGAGCCTGCATAGGAGCTCAATATAATGTGCTCACACCGATAAAAGTAGCGTATCCCCGCGTCTCAACTCGGCCAACTCTAACACACGCCTTTTCAAATTCATAAATCCCTATTCACATCATTCATTTCGCAAGATGTTTCTTTCACATTTGACCCAATGTTAACATTTTTTTACCCGACGTCAGCCACCCCTAAAATCGCATACTTTTTAACACATTTCACCATATTACGATAAATTACATATTACAAAAAAATACAATCATATGCATTATTTCGAAACCTCATCATCAACAATCTCCTCAATTATGTCCATCACACGGACAAGACTTAAGCTCTTAAAGTGTCCAATTCGTTTTTATTCTCTCTATCGTTTTGCAGCGGAACAATTATTCACGCACTGCGATAGTTAATCGCTCCCTTTAAGATACAATCAATTACATCAACAATCTCACGAGTCATTTAACCACAATCGGACTAACCTTCTTAAGGAACTCAACCGAAAAGCCTTCGAAACCTGTCCTATAGCTGCTTCCATTACAAGACCTATAACCATCCGCAGCCCTGCTGTCGGCATTCTATCAGCATGTATAGAGTTTAAACCACCTTTCTACGTCAATGAAAGTTTGACCCTACCAGTTCAAGAGTGATGTTTGTCCTGCTCCAGGCAAGAGGAGACCACTCGGATAAGTTCAGGACACCCAAGTTTTACGAAGGCAACGTAAACGCCTACGTGCCAATGCCAGGAGAGCCTCGACAAGGACAACAGACCAAATTCCTACGTGTGGTGGTCAACAGCCGACTTGTGCTGGATGAACTCCTGATGCAGCACATTGGCTGTACATCCGAGAAATACGTATATGACTGGCTTACACGTGCACAGTAACCTCTGCATCCTTCATCCCTCATTTTAACCTTCTTTTTTGTGATGTTAAATGACCTCAACTGATTCATCTTGTTACCATTCCTACCACATCAAAAGTAACTTAGATTCGTTCAAATTCAATTAATACTTTTTCTCCTGTTTGACATTGCTCAAAGAGGCTAATTAATTCCTGCCGTTGTTATTCTTGCAAAAATAAAAATTGGTTGTTACTCATTATCAACACTAACTCAATACTATACAAACTAACCAGAATACAAAAGTACTGTTCATTATCTTGTGCAGCTATGCATTTTACTTGTTTATACTTAATAATTTACATAGCTAACAATCATTGATTCGACAAATGATACGAAGATACAAGACTTAGTGCCTGGTTGTTTCCGTGGTGTAGAGGGGCTTCACTTTGGTTCAATATCTCTGTGGATCTTTTTAATTTCTTTAAGAAGATTTTGTGTTAACTTCCTTGTATTGTTTTAATATTCCTAGGTTAGATACTAGCTGTTTCAATAAACCTGAACAATAATTTATCAAACTTCATTGATCCTGATACCAACCACCTGAATGTTCTCTATCCTGATTAAAATGAAGAGTGCATATTATAAAGAAGATACCTTTTACAGATTAGATTGCGCTACTAAAAATACCAGGACTAACTTTTATGTGTTACACCAGAACATAAGATCACTATTACTTAAAAGGGACATTTTTCATCCATTTATCCAATAACTAAATTATAAATTCGATGTAAACAGCTTCACAGGAAGCTGGTTCACCGAGGACACAAAAGATTCAATTTACTTTAAAAACAATAATTCCTTTCACTCATTCAGAAATGATGGTAGACGTGGAGGAGCAATCAGCTTTTATATTTCTGATATATATATATATATATATATATATATATATATATATACCTGTAAAGTTCTAGACTATCGTACTGTCAGTATGCCATGCATCGAAACACTTTCCGTTGAAATGAAACTGAACAATATACTGTATGTTTGATCATAGCAGCCGCTTACAAGCCTCCATCCGCTTACCCTAATTTATTCATTAACAAATTAGATGAATTTATCCAATCATATAACAACATAAAGACTGATCATTATATTCTATGTGGAGATTTTAATATAGATATTATGAATTACAATAGAGACAAAAACGCTTTAGAACTCTTATGTTCAATGAACAGCCTTGCCTTAGTAAAATAAATATCAAAACCAACTAGAATTGTCAAAGTCAAAGATAAGGGCACTCTAATAGATAATATCTTCATCACAAACACGCATCATTACAACTCTGGCATATTATTATCTAATATATCAGACCACCTGCCAATCATTGTAATTCTGAATAATATATTGATTAATGAAGCAAATGAAAAATGAGAGCCAAATTAGTACAGATTTATAAATGATGTACCAATAAGAAATTTGAATGACAAGTTGAATCAATATGATTTCACTGAAATCATAGATTGAAATGACTGTGATCTTGCCATCAAACAATCTACTTCTATAGTACATGAAAGTCATAATTCTTGCTGTTCTTTAAAAACAAATACAGTATCTCCAAATGACATCATGAGGCCCTGGATTACTGTTCGTATTAAATCAGAAATATGAACACGGAATCAATATTTGATTCGATCTTCTAAACGAACTTACAACGCAAATACATTTTCTGAATACAAATAATATCTCAAATGAAGGTGGAAGGTAATCAATAAAATACCTAAACCACATAACAACAAATTTGACCAACCGTTAAGAAAAATGCCATAAACGAATACTCAGTAGATCAAGATAAAGTAAATATCCTCAATGAATACTCTGTGAAGGTAGGGGAAAATATTTCCGAAAGTATTAGTATCAATGAAAACGACCATATCAAATATCTATCTAATAACAATATTGGTAATTCCTCATATTTTCCACCTGTTACTGCTCAAAACATCATCTCGATTATCGCTTCTCAAAAAAAAAAATCTGGAAATATCAATTGTTGTTCCATCAGTATCATTGTTGGCGCTCTGTACTTCTTGCCCCGATTCCCCACTACTATAGTTTCAGTCAAGATGGCTAGCAATTGCTTCCAGGCCAGTATAGGTTTGGGACACCGAGGTACATGGGCCTAACAAGGCGTGACACTAAGGAGGTAATCGTCTTAGCAGGTGGAATCAAAAGAAGGAGTTTTCAGGCGGCACCACTGTAATTATATTAGGAGAAGTTACACTGACGGTAAATATTGAATACGGTCAAGTGACAATGATGGGGCGACGATAGGCTGACCTTTCTTCGTGACGGCATAACATAAACTAACTACTTCTAGCTCAATCAAGTCCTTAAATGGCATTCAGGCCCGCCCCTTCTACAACCAAGAAATTTGTGGAAATGTTTATTTCTGTATGGGGCCGAAAACAAAATCCGATAAACAATGATGGAAATAAATATAAATAACGGAACATAAGGTGTCAGGACTAATAATGGATGAGACAATAATGATGAATAAAAATGAATATCTTTTCTAGAACCCCCTTATGAGGGACAGGGTTCTAAACATGGGTCCTAATTCATAGGGAAATATCCCCCACATCATAAAAAAATGAACATAAATATATGATTCCCAATCCTAGCTTCGATTGTCAACAAGTCCTTAGTTCAAGGAAACATTTCTAACTCATTGAAAATTGATAGAGTGACACCCATTTACAAAGGTGGTGATAAGACGGATACAGGAAATTATCAACCCATCTCAGTACTTCACCTATTTTTTTTTTTTTGTTATATAGTTCACAAACAACTATTTCGTTACTTGAATGTTAACAGTATCCCTCATGAAAACCAGTATGCCTTCAGGGCCTATAAAAATACAACTCAGGTTATATTTAATCAGCTGCAGTTTCACATAATAACATAGACTCAAACTACATTGTATTCTCTCTACTTATCGACTAATGCAAGGCCTTTGACTGTGTTGATCACTTAATCTTATTATCTAAACTAAGGTCTAATGGAATATGATTAATAGCTAGTGATTGGATTATTTCATATCTCTCCAACCGAAAGCAATATGTAACTGTGAATGGAATCCGATCCACTATTCTCAATATAAGTCATGGTGCTCCTCAAGGTTCTGTTTTAGGGCCCTTGCTATTTTTAATTTTCATGAACGAAACAGTTGACGCATCGTCTTTTTTCAGAATTTCAGAATTGGTTCCTGATGATAATACCTTATCGACTTGCATCTCTTCGAACACCATAAACGAATTAACTGCTTCAATTAACAAGGAGCTCGAGCATGTTAGCAAGTGGCTAACTGCAAACCGAATTGGAATTAATGGCAAAAAAACTAGTTACGTTTTATTTTCACATAGGTGTAAACTAAATTTATCGCTTATAAAAATGGGAAACGATAGAATTCATGAGAAAGACAGCACTGAATTCCTTGTGGTATATTTGATCAAATATCTGATATTCAATAATCACATCGTCAGCATAACATCTAAATTGTCAATATCTAAAGGCATTCTTTATGGACTAAACAAATTCCTCGGCCAATCTGTTTCAAAGACCCTTTATTTAACGTTGATTCAGTCATTTTTAATTTACGGCATCGAAACCTGGTATCTTACGGAAAAAAATTAAACGGATAAAATATTTATGCTGCAACTAAAAGTTTTCAGAGCTATAATTAACCTTCCATTCGAGCTTAAATAGGGCCTTCATATTTGTACCCTGAAATATCATAGAATTTAAATGAAAGTACATGTACACTGTTCAAACTTGTTATAATAAACTGTTTGGACAGTTTCGTAATTACCAGAAAATTTCATTTTATTTGAACAGGCATTCTCCTTCACCCATGATAGTAACAATATTCGCTTATCTGCCATCCTCGACATAACACAGTGTATCCATTGACAATCGTTTGCAATCTTTCCCAAGGCCTGAGGGTTTTAGTATTCAATTTCTTTCCTGCCCTCATGGTTCTATTTATTGTGGCTCTCGGTGAATTGTGTTTCATAACTTAGCCAATGGATAAATTCCTCTTCTGCAATTGTTGGTCATTTCTAAAATTGATAAAAAAATCAATGCCCGGCGCCATGGAATGTATTTTGACAATCAGTACGATAACTTTTACATCCGATTGAAAAAGCAATACATTCTGGCATTTCACAAATCTTCAGCAGCAGCAGCAAGCCGCCGGACCGACAAAATTTGCAATTCTAACGGAAGTGGTCCCACTCCTTCCGATTGGCCTCCCAACACAAAATATGCAGCTTCTAGAATTTTTCTTTCCTGTCCGAAGCCGTCGCTTTTTTTGTCTTGACTCAGTGGTGTTTTGATATGCCAAAAACACCCATTGATGAACTGGTTATGACCATGCTACCTTACATTTTGAGAGTACCTGCGCTCCTAAACATGTTTTGCAGACAAAATTGTATTATGTTTTCCACAAACCATGATTTTTTTGTGTGTTTCACCATGCGATTATGCAGCTATAGCAGAAGCCTCTGTAGAGAGTATTGACAACGTTAGCAACAACAAAATGAGTTGTGACGGCTGCTTTCAAACGCTCTACCTCCAAAGTGTTCTTCCCAGGCGCGCCGTCTTCCCACGCGCGACGTTGCTTTCTTGCGAACCAACTCCACGGTGTCCGCAGGATGACCGCCGTTGCTGTCATTTGTGGGGCTGCGACAGCATCACCGCATTAAACTCTCCAGTTTCAGTTTTATGTTATCTTTTTTATGTGTATGTGGATAGAGTGGTCATGTCGGTAATTGCAGGTATATCAAGTCGAGGTTTGGAGCTGTTGAGTCACAGGCGAATGTGGCGGTTGAGTCAATTGCTGTTTGCGCACACGAAGGATAAGTTTTTGAAAGCAGGTGGAGCTGTTCGAGTAGTTAAGATGCTACCGGAACCATGTCCGCCTATATGATGAGTTGTTTTGCAGGCAGTAGAGTGTTGTAAGTCCTTCAGCTAAAATTTGGCTACGAGGCGAGGTGTGTGAAAGGAGGTGAGATATAGAGTGTAGGAAGGTGTGAAGTGTTGGGGGCACAACAAGGGAGAATTAGGTCCAGGTCCTTGCGTATGGAAACAAAGCAGTGATGGATGGCGTAAAAAAAGCTTTGAGAGACTGATGAGTCAGTGCTTTGGAAGCAAGAGAGCATGCAAATGATAGGCGTGAGTGGATAATTATAGTGAATGGATGAATCTGACGCTGTTCTAAAGTGCTTTCATGCCCATGCTTGTCTCGTTGAGGAGTGGATGGCCACGACGTGACCGGGCCCAGCACTTAAGATACATCTATGGTAAGCCAGGGAAAACTGTTCGATCAGCGACGGACACTAATATGTGAGCTCACTATTGACCCGGTGTTAGTGAAAGGGCTCGTGGCCGGGCCCTCATGCCAGAAAGGGCCATGGTTTGGTCTCTGTGAGACTTTGGAGAGGAGTTGGAGGGAGCCTTAGCGTCCATCATTCCTCATGGTGAATGGGGCACTGCGTCTGTGTCTATGGATTATTAGGGATCCGTTGATTGGTAACAAATTTATAGGCACCAGAAAAATACATACTGTAATATCCCTTCTAAAAAAACACTGCATTTGAACGTTAAAAATATGGTTTAGCCAATAATTTTATCATTTATTTTAATGACAATGATAATTGCCAACTTGACACCAAATGACTAAGTTAGCAAATATATATTTTATACAAAAATACCGTAGTTTTCATATATGTGATGATGTTAATTCTTTTCGATTAACGTGTAATGTTATATAATCTATGAACATGCGATAGGTGCTGAAAGAGAGATTGGCAGTGCTCGATAGGTGCTGATAATGGAAATTGGCAGTGCTCGATAGGTGCTGATATGGAGATTGGCAGTGCTCGATAGGTGCTGAGATAGAGGTTGGCAGTGCTCGATAGGTGCTGATAATGGAGATTTGCAGTGCTCGATAGGTGCTGATATGGAGATTCGCAGTGCTCGATAGGTGCTGAGATAGAGATTGGCAGTGCTCGATAGGTGCTGATATGGGGATTGGCAGTGCTCGATAGGTGCTGAGATAGAGATTGGCAGTGCTCGGGTGATGATTGGAAGCGGCCATGACAGTTGTAGTCGGGGTATTATTGATGGTACGGCTACTCCCGCTGGCAGAGACGGTCATCACACACGGTCATCTCTTTGCCATGTTATTGCTGGTCCCTAAATTCACCTATTAATATAAGTTCAAACTATCAGTAGACAAAATATGATGTTTTTTAATGTAGCCTATATATTTTGGCTATATGCGCTAACAAGTTTCAATTCAGACGTGTTGGCCTACATCGTGCCACGTGTTTGTGTCAGCTTGCCCAATTCCCTTTGGCATAACTTCATGACTTGGCAAAACTGGACGGGTGTCGTATGTGTGTATGTAATTTTTCATACGGTCCACTCACAATGCCGCCCACTCCACCAATCCGAATTTAGTTTTTTTATCCACTTATTTTGGAAATCAATCAGCGTAATTTGGTCCATTGGTCCCATCAAGCATTATGTCGTCGGCGAATGATGTATCTGCGTAACCACTCTAATCCTCATATTGCTGAATCTTTTCAACCAATATTTGCAGAAAATGCAGTATCTTGACTATCCGATCTTAATTTTTTTTTACATCTGTATGAAATTTAATTATTGACAAATGCTCGTTCATTTTACATAAACATCACCCAAGAACATGTTTCCTCGATAATTACTGTAGCGTAGGATTAATATTATATTTGTATGTTCATGCACTAACAAATAAAAAATCAATGCCAGTCTCTATGTCTGCAAAATATGTCCGATCCCAAACGCTCTCAGTGAATCAAATGAAAACCATCTCAATCATTTATTTTCCTCTGTTTGAAGATGGTTTTTTGCGTCTCCTTATCTTAATTGGCCGACTCAATTGTATTCGCTCTTTTATTTTAGAGCGACTTTAATCCTCTCGGAAAGTTGGTCCTCTTTGTATTTGTGCGGCAGAAAATAAAGCTTGTGATGCGGGAAAAAAAATTCTAATGGGAGTGGTCACTAATGACCTAGGGAGGCGAGGACAGAATATTGGTAAAAAATTACGGTGCTTTGGTTAAAGGTTTGCTGGGCTCTGTGGGGTTAGGATAATAAACACAACCGATAAATAGTGAAACGTTATAACTAGTTTTGAATTTGCAATTTCGAAATAACATCTGAGATCAGACCAGGCTCATTTCTGTTTATTGCTAGTTAATACCTAAAATTTAGCTGCCACAGATTCGGGATCTACAAAGTGAAGGCAGTAGTATTAATGACTAGTATTAATGACTAGTATTAATGACTGAATTGTAGTGAACATGTTTTACCTCTCCCAACAAAGTTTTTACCAGGAGTATGATTTTGCATTAAATGAAACTAATTTATTTTGCTCCCTGCCAATGCAAGGACTAAGCAGAACAATAGAGCTTGGGACCATTACATTGTTTTGTGAAAAATAACTGCATTACAAACAAAATTAACAGATGTGGCATAGTAGATTAGATTAGAATAAGGAAAACAAACGAGCATGAGTGCTCATGTCGAGTGTTCATCTGAAAGACGTGAAAGAAGAGTGGAGGATTGTCAACGAGGCTTTAGAAATTCACTCACACATGCAGAAAAATGAAGGTTGTAAGGACAGAAAGGGGAAAGGACCATCACTACTGTCACCACTACCTACTACCACCACCCCACTACTACCTAGGGCATTTCAGCCCTGGAGAAGAAAAAGTCGTATGACAGAACGACAATTCAGGAACGTGGCGAACAAAATGGGAAGTGAAGTATTTAGGTTTCAAGCGATCGCATCTCAGACGGTCGAGCAGAGACGGACACGCCCATACGCTCAGCCGACTCATACTTTTCCTCGAGTGCAGGCCTGTCGGCTTGCCCCAGAGGTTGGGTCAGACGAACACCAACTAGGTATTAAGTCTACTTCGAAGGAGCATAAGGGTATTAAATTTTGACAAGTATGTGCGCATTTGGGAGTAGCACCACACCCAGTTGTCCGGGTAGTATTCCTCCCCATAAGCTCAGAAGATTAAGTCTTCTGTAAGCAAGCGGTTTCTTGAAGGCTGTCGCACTTCAAGGTGAGACGTCGGAGTGACCTCTCCTAAGGGTAGACCTGCTCTTGGCTGATCTAGAGTCTAGGTCGTAATTTTCAAAAATGTCGTGAAATTTTGAAAAGAACAAATGTAGGAAAGCTCTACGCTCAGTTTCCTGAGAGTGATTCTTCCTAGTGTTCAGTAAAGTAGGTCTCTGAACTCGTGTGATTAGTCCTACAAGAGCCTTTCAAGTTGTATGTGAGATGTTAGAAGGACATCTCTAAAAAAATTGCTCGTGGCAACTCCTGAGTTTAATCAATGAGACATTTTGAAATTTGTTGAATAGTTATCGCATAATGTAGTCAAATAAAGGCAAGAGATCAGTATTTACATTTTGAATTTAAACAATAATCATGGGAAACACAATATTTCAAATTTGGACAAGCATCTAGCGTAGAATTTTATTTAAAAAAATGATTATTCAATTTTGACATTTTCTAGAACATCTGTGGGAAAGAGGTTAGTACTCATACGTTGATCGGCTCCCTGCTACACCAGGCCCCACCCTAATCTGTGCTACAGAAGAGAAGGCAGTTAGTTATCCACGTTGTACAAGGGAATAAGTTTCAAGGTGAGATGTCTGAGGGGCATCTACAAAGATTAATTTGCACTGGGTGCTATATATAGATTCAATATGCTTCAGGTGAGATGCCACAGGAACACCTCCTAGAATATTTCATATTTCAGGTGAAATGCCAGAGGGACATCTAACAAATATTATTTACTAGGTAACCGGTGCGTGCTACCAAGCAAAGGCAGCCCTAGTTGTTTAAAATGTTGAAAAACGGGTATTATTGCAAGTTTCAGTCTAAGAATGGCACGAGTATCTAACTTTGTAGGTATGTCGAATTGATTTGAGTCAGAGGGAACAAAGGTTTTTATTTCTCGGTCAATTATCGCAAGATTTACCACAAAAAAGGCATGCACAGTTATCGCAGATTTTAGTCCAAAAAAGGCGAACAACCGGTATTTAAATTTTGAAATTAGCTCGGACATCTATAAGGAATGGGTTAGTAAGTAAGTGTCTCGCTGCGCCATGCTGCAACAGGTCTCGGCCGGTTCTCTGCTACAGGAGAGAGAGAAAGAGAGAAGACGGTTAGTTAATCCGCAGAGATTAAGTTCAAAGGTGAGATGCCGGAGAGCGATCTCCAAAATATGAATGATGCATTAAGTGCATATAACAAATGTTTCAAGTCGAGGTGTCAGAAGGACATCTCCAGGAGATGTAGTAGATACGTCAGCAGAAATGCCTGAAGGGCCTTATATTTTTCAAGGTGAGATGCTTCGCTATCATTAAATCTCAATATCAATCTTATTATTATTTTTTTTCCCTCCTGACACGATGGGAAGAAGAGAAGAAAAATAGAGTAGCATCGTGTCGACAGTGTCTCTGTATAGGAAGGTACTCACCGATTCAACCGATGGATGTTATCCTCATTTCTCTCCTTTCTTTTCTCTCCCGTCACGGAGGGTAGCAAACTAAGAAAAAAATACCATCATGTCGGCAAGGTCCCTCCATAGAAAGATACTAATTGCTCAACAATAGATGATATCTGTCGAATCTTCGTCGTACCGCAGAATTGTGAAAGGCTCTCCTATTGGTGTAGTTTCGACTTTCGCATATCATGGGGTGTGGCGGTGACTGCTGTCGCTGTGCCACATAAGGATAATAACAATGAAGCGTAAAAATGTATGGTATCCCTCAAAATCTTTACCGCCGCATCGAGTTGAACAAGCTCTTCTCTTACGCGGTTTCAATTCTAAGGACACCATTGTCCCCGCATCTGCTTGTCCCGTTAGAACAGACGACGGCCTCGCAGGCTAGCGGTATGGGTGATTGCGAGGACCGTTACGGGCTCACTCCCAGTACCGGTGGCCCTGGCGGGGGCTTAGGGGTGGATGCGAGTCGCCGTAACACCTCGCACCCGGGGAACTCCTGTATGAATGATCGTTGCCGAGATATTATCAGTCTGTCTGTACTTGCAATGCAATATTATCAGTCTGCCTGTACTTGCAATGTTAATGATCGAAAGCGATCTGTCGATATGGAGTTTTTCCGTCGCTTGAGTTGGTCAGCAACAGCAATCCTTACGTTGTTACTGAAAATGAAATTACGAGTAATAATTAACAACTACTACCACGAGCGACAATGATATTATTGTTATTAATAATTGATTTTTTAGTCGTAATAGCTTGAATTGTGAAGAGGGCCGTGTCATGCTTCTTCCCTATATCCCTATAATTATAATCTCGACAGCTCCTGATAAAATGGTGTCGTTCTCACGTTAAATGATTCACGTAGCCCAATGCTTGTCGAGCTCGTTTTTGAACGCATTCGCGGATTCAGAGCCAATTGCCGCAGTTGGCAAGTTGTTCCAAGCCCGCGAAATTGCGATCGGGAAGCAATGTTGCGCTATAGTCGTGGCGAAACGTTTTTCCACAAGTTTCGCCCGTTGTTTCGGGTACGAATGTTGTGGTCCCTGTCGAAGAAGCCAACAGGGCTCTCGAAGCTGAATCCCTTCAAGTATTTGAAGGTTTCAATGAGCGAGCTGGCCCCTCAGCCTTCGCTGCTCAAGGGGGATGAGGTCAAGTTCTTTAAGCCTATCTTCGTAGCTGGGGATGCGTAGCTGCGGAATGAGTTTAGTTGCATGATGTTGGATCCATTCTAGTTTGACTGTGTCCCCCCTCATGCGTGGAGACCAGAATTGGACTGCATGCTCGAGATGGGGACTGACGAGGGACTAGTACAACGGCAGTACTATGTCCTTCGTCACGCAGAGGAAGTTTGGGAGATGTAACCAAGGTTACGATTAGCCAAGGATAAGGACACCCAAGTTCCTCTGCTGGTCAACAGTTGCAAGATCGCTTTCTGCCATCGTGTGGTTGAAGTTGACATTGCGACGCCCCATGTGCATAACTCTTAATTTTTGCAACATTGAAGGGCATCTGCCACGCTTCCGACCATTGAACAAGTTTTCGAGATCTTGTTGAATCTCAACTCTGTCTCTCACACTCTATGCTGTATGGCAAAGCTTCGTGTAATCGGCAAACTTCGATACCTTGGACAGAGACCCCGCATCCATGTCGTTAACATAGTTAAGGAAGAGGATAGGAACCAAGACGCTGCCCTGAGGCACCCCAGAGGTGACAGGGGCCCACTCAAACAAAGCCTGGCCGATGCTGACTCTTTTCTTGCGTCCTGTTAGCCAAGCACGCAACCAGCGAAGTACGTTGCCACTGATGCCGAGCTCAGAGACTTTGTGTAACAGACTCCTGTGCGGCACCTTGTCTTGGTAGATGACATCCACTGCCTTGCGGCGGTTGTACATGTTGATCACCTAGTTGAAAAAGTCCAACAGATTCGTCAGACAGCTTTTCTTACGGCGGAAGCCGTGTTCAGTGTCACGAATGAGACCGTTGTCTTCCAGGTGGTCGATGAGATGATTTCGTATCAATCGCTAAATGGTTTTGTGCACGATCGAGGTCAAGCTGATCAATCGATAGTTGGTGGGTGATTGTCGGTCACCGTTTTTGAAGATTGCCGTAACGTTAGCAACTCTCCAGTCTTCGGGGACCTCGCCACTTGTCATCGATAAGTTGAAGATGTGGGTCAGGGTGTCCGCCAAATTTGTAAATTTCTAGTCATTCAAGTTGTTTGACAACTTCCTCTCTCGTGAACACAATGTTGTTGAGGCCGGGGCCCTCGACTGTGAATACTGAGCAGAAGAAGCTATTTAGGACACTGACAATGTCCTCATGTGACGTTCTGAAGGCACCATCTTCATCCATTAGCAGACCAACTGAGTCCCAAGCAATTCTACGCTCATTGACGTAGCGATAGAAATCTTTAGGGTTCTCCTTGGCGTTATTCGTAATATTTCTCTCTTTCGTGCGCTTAGAGGATCGGACTAGCCTGGTGGCTGTCCTACACTCCAGGCGATGCAGTTCTGCCGCCTCTGCGGTGTTATCCCTAATTCGTGGCGCATTTAGTTGATCGCGACGATTTAAGGCTTCTGCAACTTCGACGTTAAACCAAGGGGCCTGATGCTTTGAGCGGGATCAATTGTCCTCAAGGGTATACATCAGCTGCTTACCTCGCAAACTCTCTCATTGAGGATGCGGCAGCAAGAGTCCACCGTACCTTCTCCGAGTTGTTCGACTAAATTAAGCGCACTTAGTTGTTCTCTCATCCCCTGGAAGTCTGCTTACGCAAAATTGGGGCGGCGTGTAGCTCCCTGGGTGGCTGGATGGGGCACTTTGATGGTGAATTCCACCGCGTTGTGGTCAGCGCCTCCCAGTTTGTTGCCAACTAGGATGTTGCCGAACAAGCGTTCCTTAATTGACATGACTAGGTCCAGTATGTTGTCCCCACGGGTTGGTTCACGAACATACTGGGTCATGCAATTATCGGCGATAAACTCCGTTAGTTTATTGCCTGGGGCCTGTGAAGATAGGTGCATCCAGTCAATATAAGAGAGATTGAAGTTGCCGAAGTTGAAAGTCTTGTGATTATTCGAAACTTTTTCTTCTAGCTTCTCATAGCGCTGGGCATCTTCTTCCGCAAGTGTGTGACCGTTGCGGTACTTCAATGCTAGTTTCAAAATCGCATGGGCCACTTTGATTTCTGCGTTGCGTATTTCGGAAGAAACTGTGGCGAACGTTGCTCTGAGAAATGTATGCATTATCTCCTTTATGTACAGCATGGACCCGCTCCCTCGTTTACTAGGGGTGTTTTTGTCCACGCTGGATATTTTGTTGTCTGGTAGCATTATCTCTGCTGCCAGGTTTCTACTCTGGAGATCGAGCCATGTTTCGATAAAGCCAATTACATAAAACGAGTGCAGAGTTTCCAGTCCCTTAGTTCGTCGAACTTAGGGACATAGGACTGTGACTACTGCGTCATAGGGCGAAGGGGGGTCTCGACCTGGCAGCTGTGGATCTGGACCCTCCTTAGAATTGCATTTTTGTGAGTTCTGTAACGCATCTGCCGTGCCCGCGGCTTCTTCCTCCTGGAGCGACCGATTGGTCATCGCTCCCGTCCGGGAATTTGATGCGGGCACGGGGCCCTCTAGGTAGGGTTCCCAGCGGCCCAAACAAGTCCGTTTAAAGCACGCTGGACCCCTAATTTTTGGGCATAGTATTTCTTAGCGCTTAGGGGGAGTAGTCTGCCAAGTCGGGCATTTCCTACATCATTCAGGTGTAGGCCGTCTCTTGGGAAAAGATCGGGCCTCTCCCGAAAGTCATCAAACAAGTTGATAGAGGATAAGCCTTCGGACTTGCAAATGGTCTCGAGGGCTCGATTTATATAGGTTAACTTGCTATACAGCTCGTCATCATCGTTCATTCGCGCTAAGATGGATGTGATGGCCACGCGATCCGTTTTTGATTTGAGGTTGGAAATCAGCTGCCTATACTTGGCCAGAAGATCTTCCGACCTTGTCCTCTTAAAATCATTAGTACCGACATGACAGATTATGAGTCTCCCGGCTGGAAACCTCAACCTTCGCATGGGAACCTCTGATATTCTCTAGCGTGACACCGGGCTTAAAAATAACCCGACTCTTTGCGTTACACCTATGAACGAATTCAACCGCCGGGTGCCGGACGATAGAGTCACCCACCTAGGACAAATGTCTCAGTTTTGCCGTTCAGGTCGGCGAACCTCTCAAAGGTGTTACGCGTTGTCATCACAAACGCGGGCTGGTTCACAAAGGTGAACCGGTTCTGGACCTGCTGAAATCCGTCCGAATCTAAGCCGCCTTGTCGAGGTTGGGTGCGGTTTCGATCCTCGGTTGTCTTGGTCCGAAGTATCGGCTTTGTCCCGGTCTTTGGTTTTCTGGCAGCCGATGACCTCTTGGGCTAACGGGAAGTAGCTACCCCGGGTTTGGGTTTATTGGTGAAACTGAGTTGCGAGCTCACATCCAGCTCCGGTAGTTCTGACATGGGTTTATGGGTAGATGCGTGCTGCCGTTGCAGACTCTTACCCAGGACATCACGGTAGGACGACAGAGTGAAACCAGCAAGGCTCCTCCGTGATCGAGCAGGGTCCCGGGATACCTCTCCATCCAACTGTAAAGCATGAACTACCAAACATTTAATTTTACTAGTTTCCTCGTCTGTTCCGCCAGGCCCTTACTAGCCGTCTCCATATCAGAACGCAAGTTTCTACTGAGGACAGCAGCGAAACTCTCTAGATCACGCTAACTAACAAGGTCCTCTTGGACCTTTCATACCTCGGCTCTCGCCTCCACTACGGACTCACAAGTCCTGCCGATCTCCTCTCTCATCTCCACATACTCACTGGCGACAGTGCGCAGCCGCTCCTCAAGGACAAAGACCTTCCACGCAAGGATCCCATCTTCTCCGGAATAGTCGTCCCTCCTCTGCAGGCCCTGGAAGGTCTCCAGGACCTGGTCGAGCCTGTCATTAAGCTCGTAGAATCAGCAGACGAGGTTGTCCGCGGCCTGAACCTCGAGGTTCCTGAAGACGCTCCTGCTCATCCTGGCAAAGCAGACCAAGCAGTCCGCCAGAGTAGGAGGTAACCTCAGACGTCACCCGGGGAACTCGTCGCGGACCCATTTACACTTATTTACAATTATTTACAGCACTTATCAGACCACTTATTACAGCTCTCACAATTATTTACAAGGCGATTAATTTTCAGATCATCTACACTTAATAAAGCTCTCATTATTAACGTACACCAGAGAGAGTCTGCAAAAAAAAGTACACAAAAGAGAGTCAGTTAGAAAACGGCACGGAAGAAGCGATTTGGTGAAGTGATGATCTCACTTTCCTATCACATCAGTTTATACTACTCAAACAGGATGAGCAACCGTACTCCGACCATAAACTTGCTTAAAATCGTAAACAGTGACGATAAACTTTATCGTAAACAGTGAGAGGCAAGTAAAAGATTTGAATGGTTTCATCAATTGACACTTCTAACAGAATTGACCACTTCAGCGGTGTACATAACGAGCAATACTAGACATTTTTGGCCATTCTAATTTTGGCTGTCTAATGTTGCAACTGGAACCATCCTAAAGTTCCTAATATACCGATCAACGAGAGCAATTGAGTTGAATGACACGATGCTGTCGCAACGACCGCGGAAGCCAACAGTGGCCCTCCGCCCTGCGTAGGGCCAGACCCCGAGTCGCTCTAACGGACCCTCATGACACCATCCCAGCGGAGGCCCAGACACCGAGATGCTCCTACCTGACATCCACAGCACCATCTCCAACGGAGGCCCATGAAAAGATACTCCTACCGAACGCACACGGCACGATCTCTAACAGAGACCCAGACCCTGAGGGGCGTTTACCGGACCCACATTACACTATCTTCAGCGGATGACCATCCCCGAGATGTTCCTACCGGACGCCCACGGTACCCAGCCCAGATGAGACCAAGACCCCGAGGCGCTTCTAACGGACTCCCATGACACCATTCAAGCGGAGGTCCAGACCTCGAGACGCTCCTACCGGACGCCCACGGCACCATCGCCAGTGGAGGCCCAGACCCCAGGATGCTTCTTACCCCAACGACACCATCCCGCACTGAGACTCAGACTTCAAGATTCTCCTACCGTACCCTCATGACATCATCCCCCTCGGAGACCCAAACCCCGAGCTGCTCTTACCAGACGCCCACGGCACAATCCCCAGCGGAGGCTCAGACCCTGAGTTCCCGCACCAGAGTTTACCGAAGAACTTCCTTTACGGACTCATAAAAGAGCAATAAAACGGTGGAGAGTCTCCTAATATGTCCAATAAATATAAAGGAAGGCTCTGAAACTCACGAGCAGGAGAGACTTCTCGCATTGTTGGGAGGGACCTTGTTTTTAATAACAAATCGAAATCATTTCCAGGAAGTGGCATGTAATATACTTGGGCATTCAGCCTTGGTGCTAAGGTTAGGGTATTCAACAACATTGTAACAGGATGATTCAGTAATATTTTAGGGAACCCGCTACATTCTTCCCGACTAGAGAATGGAAACAGACTGATCTTAAACAGGTTTTTATTGTTATTCCATAGCATTATATCAACCTTTATGCTTGTGGCCATTTGATTTCGGTATTTTGATTGCAATCACAAATAACAATTTGTTAAGTGGCCTTACCAGGAGCGCAATTTGTTAATAATAACATTTAAATATACTGCCCACTCTAGTATTTATGTACAAATGATCTAACTAATTCAACATTACGCATTTAAATGGTACAAACTCATTCGGTACGTGCAAGAATTTCAAATGATCAACAATCCATCACTGGGAAATGATCAGGGTTTTGCAAGCCGATAAATGTCTTGAAGCGTCTCTGAAGGGTTTTCTGGAGCAAGGTTATGAAAGAAAAATCGACAAAAACAATGTTTTATTTATCAGCCAAATTCTATGGAATTTCCTAAAATTTTATGGTTCCGACTTTGTTAGAGGGGCTGGAAGGGTCCATTGAATCTGTTAAAGTCATTTACCTCCGTAGAACAGTCCATATTGCGTCATGGATGCAAACACCACATTCGTGAAGGATTTGACTAACGAACAAACGTTCCACATTTATTTTGGTAATATCTTGAAAAACATATTTGGCTCCTATGTCTACTCATAACTCGCGTCTGCGACGTCAATATTCGTGGTCACAAACAGTAACTAAGAACAATCAAAATAAGCAAGCTTATGCAAATGGTTTGCCCACATGGCATACAAGACATCTCCATTGACACGTGTCAAACAAAATGAAACTATTAATTTCAGAAATGAATGATTTCTAGAAAACCGAACAAATATGCATTAACAATAAGTGAAGGAATCGAATTTTTTTGTCATCGCTCAGTGGCTTTGTACTGGAGAATTTCGTTTGCACTGAGAAGGACGAACGACCAAGACCTGTTACGAGGAAAATGTTTAAGTTTCATGAGCAGTCAAATTTATTCATTTAAACTTTTTTTCTGCTTATCACAGCAAGTTGTCTTCAACTTGAGGACGTTCTGAAATGAAAAAAGTGATTCGCGGTAGTAAATAGTCCGCCACCGGCGTACAAAATTGACGGCAAAATAACCATGTTCCGCTTCTAATTTTTCATAGTGAGGCCTAGGATACGCAATCCTGGGCTACACCATTGACACTCGGCTGTCACCAAAGTGTGGCCTGGGGTTGGGATCGATAATTGTGTCAGTTGAAATCGCTGTAAAAATGCAAGCAAATCGTAGGACGCGTTTACCAGGAGTTCACTCTGCTGGTAATTGTTTGGATAATCCAAGCAAATCATAGAACGTGCCTACCAGGAGTTTACTCTGCTGGTAATAGTTTGGATGATCCAAGCAAATCATAGGACGCGTCTACCAGGAGTTTACTCTGCTGGTAATAGTTTGGATGATCCAAGCAAATCATAGGACGCGTCTACCTGGAGGTTATTCTGCTGGTAATTGTTTGGATAATCCAAGCAAATCATAGGACGCGTCTACCAGGAGTTTACTCTGCTGGTAATAGTTTGAATAATCCAAGCAAATCATACGACGCGTTTACTAGGAGTTTACTCCGCTGGTAATAGTTTGGATGACGAAAATGTGCAAAATAATTGATTTTAAAGAATAAATGTGCCGATACATTAAATTTTCCAACTAATAATATGCGCATACAAATATTTTCAATTCAAGAGATAGACCAAAGCAATAGTGCTTTGAAATGTATATCTGATTTGAAACATACATGGATTGAGGAGACACATGTTATTCATTAAAATAACGTAGGAAATAACTCTCACCAATTGTTGTCAGTAAATCTACAGACTCTGGTCGCTAGGTGGCTTCTGGCTGTATCGAGTTGATGGCCCATAACAACGCAGCATCAGAGAGCACATGCAATTTACTGTCGACCGCCATCTACTCTCCAGTGATGATGTCAGTGTGCTACACCTGGATACCTTGAAATGCAATTTAAAGTTCATCGCTATCAAAACTGTAATATAGTCTATCAAGCATGATTCATCCAAGTTGATAACTGTTGATAGACAAACAAAAATGATCCATATCGATTTTCGCGACGTAAACACCAGTCGTTCTCGCAAAAATCTAATTTCCATCGATGTGTCGTCAGTGCAATGAACATCTTTCATGCAGTAAAAGCATCCTGTGTTCCTGCAGTGAGGTTGGATTTCCAGTGTTTCTGCAGTGAGGTTGAACTTCCAGGGTTCCTGCAGTGAGGTTGAACTTCCAGAGTTCTCCAGTGTTCCTGCCGTGAGGTTGGACTTCCAGTGTTCATGCAGTAAGGTTGGACTTCCAGTGTTCATGCAGTAAGGTTGGACTTCCAGTGTTCCTGCCGTGAGATTGGGCTTCTTGCGTTTCTGCAGTAAGGTTAGGCTTCCAGTGTTCCTGCAGTGAGGTTGAACTTCCAGTGTTCCTACGGTGAGGTTGTACATCCAGTGTTTCGTCTGGAATGTTGGACTTTCAATGTTCGTGCTGTGATGTTGGATTTCCAGTGTTCCTGTTCCTGCAGTGCGGTTTGACTTCCATTGTTTCTGCAGTGAGGTTGGAGTTCCAATAGTAGTTAGATGTGGCGCAAGACGGCCTACTGAAGGAATACATAGGGATAAATAGAGTTAGTTTTGGTGGGCGGGGTGGGGGTAGGACGCGATGCATGCACCTTGACTCACCGAGCGTACGGGGTAACCGCAGCGGGGAGGGGGGACGGAAGGGGAACGGAAGGGCGAACGGCGGGATGGAAGCAGGCTTGCGCCCTTGATTGGCAAGGTTAATATTATGAACACTTTAATTTGTACTGTATTTTTGATATTCATTGTAGTTATATATATGTTTTGTTCTTCTTTAGATGGTTGTAGTGGAGTTTAATTGGTCACTAACTGTT
>SDVV010000113.1:0-40320 GCA_016164225.1 Gammarus roeselii | reverse complement strand
ATTTAGATGAGTTACAGATTGGTAGGATATAAATCAGAGTCGGATCAGTTCTTGCTCAGTCGTCGTTTTGATTATGTTGTGTCAAGATGGGGTATAGCTTGATTTGGCGTTATTACAATATTAATGGAGAAATGGGGGTGTGCCATAATTGCAGAGAACAAATAAAATTATCTAGATATGGATATAGCAGTAATTTGAAGCGGCATATGGAACATCATCCCTCAGAATATTTAAAATGCAGGGAGGCAAATGTAAATCAGCGATGCAAGTCGTCAAAGGATGTAGAGTCAAGTGGAGATATTGAAGTAAACTAAGAAAAACATAGTGTGAGACCATGTGTCCGTTTGTATGAAACTGGATACAAATTTGAATTACTTGTGACATTCAAATTCATCCAAGTTTGAAAAATGGGGATTATCCATGGAAACGGATGATAATTGCTTGATCAAAATTGAAAGTATGTATCAAAACTGCAATGGATTGATCAAAATGTAGAGACAAGTGGAGATATTTGTTATGCATTAATTCTAAAACCCTGAAAATCATATGCAAGCATGAAATTTCGATCGTAAATACGTCATTTATTGGATACAATTGGCTAGGTTAGGTTAGGTTGATTAGATCTTTTGACATAACATGCCGTGAAGCTGATCCACTCGATGAATAAGTCTCCTACGTAAGCAGGAATATCCCGAAAGATGACACATACATCTTGGATAGGTTGGCTAGGATAGGATAATTAGATCTTTCAACCTAACGTGACGTATAGCTGCTCCACATTAAAAATCTTGCAACAAAAGCAAGGGACTTTGTTCTAATTGAAAAATCATAGATCAGAGGTAAAATGCTGCAGATGTTGACCGACCCTGTATATGCATAAAAATGTGTGTATGTGTCTACATTGTGCCTGTATCGACCCCTGTATACGCCGTCATTATACCGTGACCGACCTTGCATATGCGTACAAAGCGTGTACGTGTGTACCTGGTGTGTGACATTGATATGTCCATTGCACAAAAATAATGACTAAATATCGTACATAATCATCAAAGTTCAATGACAATTAAAGAAATATTGTTTAGGTTGGGTTAGAATGACCACATCTTTGAATCTAACATCCCGTTCAACTGATCCACATTAAAAAAAGTAACAAATTGGAGTGCATTTGTTCTTCTGGAACCTACATGCTGAGTGTCATCCAAACATGTAATGGAGTTATCGATAAAAATTCTGGAACCTAAACGTCCGAAAAAGGATATATGCTGGATCAAAATTAGAGAAGTGTATTCAAACGGGAGCCCAGCGTTCGCGCTAAAATTATTCCCGCACACGCGCACTATCACCACTTCACTCCACCTCCCTCTCATGTCCGGACACTGTCCTAACCGCTAAAAATCTTTCATCACACGTGCTTTCGACCTAAACGATTTATCAGCCCACACGCATTTTCCGCCATTTCAAAATCTGCCTCTGATATATCTGCCACTGTCTCTACACCTAAACAGGCGTACCAACCTACTGGTTATCACTTTAATAAATCTTTAATATGAAACGGTAAAAAACGGTATTACGTACCCTAGAAAAATACGTATGTTTGCCTCGCGGGTTAGAAATACGTACCTTTGCCCCACGGGTTAGAAACCCGTACCCTAGGTTAGGTTAGGTTGGATAGGAAAAGTTTCATTAAAGTGATAACCAGTAAAATGGTACGCCTCGTGGCTGAATCTGACGTGGGCTGAAACAGAGTTTAGGCAGAATGTCACTGGCAGATATGACAGTGGCTGGTGTGACTGAAGAACGCTGTGAATGTTCGCTGTTAAATAATGGTACCGTAGGTAGGTAGTCGGCAAAACTTGTAGCTGATAAGGCAGTTGGCGAAAATGAAAGGGGCTGATCTGACGTCAACTATAAAGAATTTAGCATCAGGGATAGCGACCCATTAAAACTGATAATAATATGATAAATATACACCCCCAAGTGGAGAGAATCCTACATATCGATAATATACATAAGCTTCAAACTTGAATGAAGCTATATAACTATTGGATAGAATATGGTAGGTTGCCTAGGTATTATTGTATTTGACAGTGTATGGTATAACCCATTTTGTATTCATTGGTATTGGATCAAAGATGGCGTACATTGATATGTAGTTTGCTAATTATGTACCTTAGACATGGTTTATATCCTAGATCTTGTTAACTGCGGATCTTACATAACAGATTTGTTGTAAATATGTTAGAGTGTATATATTCAATATTCTTTATAATTGACGAAAATGGTAGGAGCAACACATCCAACACTACAAAAAAAACTTATTCTAACAGTAAAACCATTTATAACACTTGCTATCACTTTAACACTCATAACAATTACTGACATATGCGAGAAACTTACATAAACGTTATGAACTCTACAGTCTACCAACGATCGATCACCTAACATTACTTGAAACTAGTCGATATTACTGGACTTGTAACAAGCAGAGTAATATATATATAGGTACATAAACTGATAAAGATTGATAAAAACTACAGAGTCAAGTGGATAGGTTTGTTATGAATGAAGGTTAAATCAATGAAGAAATACATAACATATGTATGAAAAAGGGGAAAAACTCCTTGGTTTGATTAGGTTAGGATGAGTTAAGCTTACGGCTGTCATCACAAACCTTTAGTGAAAATGCTCCAGTGGATATTGTGAACTCTCAAATAAGACAGATATTCTGAATTGGAACACAATCTCATAACAAAGCCTGAACTAATCAAAAACTTCTAAGTGTACAACTGCAAACGAATCACAATCAATTATAAAAGTATGACATGCGGGAATGAGCATCTAGTAAAGACATGCCAGCGGATAACATAATTGAGATGTATATTGAATTATTGAAGAATTTTAACACTAACTCTACACAAATCCGGTAGATTGGCTCTCCAAGACGACATGGAACCGGACACAAATCCAGTGTCGAGAGGTAAAACATCCCAAATTTTTGATCAGTACATTCAAGTAATCGTATTTTTCACCCAACATTCCATGAAATTAGGCGCATTTATACCTGATTTTGATATATATCTGGACATTGCCATCAAAACATAAAATAACATCTATAAATAGCTAAATAAGATTCTCTACTCTACCCTAAGCAACATTGATTAACTATTATATACGGTGTATCCTACCACACCCAGATGATAAATCCTACTCCAATAGCCCACGTGATCTAGTTCATGACTAAGATCGTATACTAATAACATAACAACCATACCAAAAATATCTGACACTGAGTTAATGCGCAAAATGTTATTTTTATTACGATACATGTTCAAACCTATAGCAAATTCGTAGACCTAACTTATGTTATGCCTCTAGTAGGATAAAACCAAACCCACTGGGTCGTAACAATGAACTCTACAATGCTTTACTAGGTCACTTCTCAGCAATTTACCACTGATATTTGATAAATTCAGAGGTAACACCCAGTCAAGGTACAATACCTCAGACACACCATGCAGCAAGTCACATTCTGAACACAACCAAGCATCTATATACAGGTACAGTGGTCATGAATGGGGCTGACATGAGTCTCAAAGAGTGTGGCCTTAAAAATCAGGGGTTCTGTTCACTGACGACCTAAGTAAATCACCATAACAATCAGCAGCTTGTCGGATAACCTCTCTAACAAAACCATGGAACTTGAGATTGACGTAAACATGAACTTACAAATCACGTTGAACTTGGAGGAACTCTATATGAAGACCAAAGAGTGTAAGCCGCCACTACACCAGGACCCTTCCATCCAGTTAACCGTTACACTATACACTTGCTAGGGTTCAATGACGAAAATGCCACAAAGATGCAGTACGGAATTACACCTCATAAACATATAATTCTATGATTATTGTGGAACAATTAGACTACAGCAACAACCACAACATCTATAAGAAAATAGTCAAAAAGCTGCTCTACTCTGCTCTAATCCTCGTTAAAATTGTGATACACTATGGTATCCATCACAGTAAATCGGAAATAAACGTAAATGCAATGAGCTTGTGCCTAGGGGCCTCTCTAACTCCTCGTAAACATTGAAGTATGGTTCGACTATGAACATACAATATCTTAACAGCAAGGCCGAGTTTGTAATAACTGGGATCTTCTATATATATAATAAGCACGTCAAACATTGTACCAGGATGTAAGAAGATATATAAAACCCTAAAAAAATAAACAAGTTGTAACTAAATTATACCTGAAGCAATGTTCTACATTGTAGATACAAACGTAATATATCTCGATAATGTATAGAATACCCAGTACCTTGCATCGAAGATGTAAACTGTACAGATATCATACAAAACTCAAAGACACATACTAAAACGGTAAATATATAATGAAAATAAGAAGAATGATTCAATAACCGACCAATTATGCATGAAATAGTGTGCTATGTGGACGATGCAAACCTAAAATATCCTAAAAATTCCTATAACTGCAGTATATAACTAAAATTCAGGTACTCATGCTATAGGGCTTACAACCGATACTCGCTATACAAAAAATCGAGATAAGACTACCCGAACAGTCTACATACGCTTGATAATGAAACATTTGCGTTATGGAGTATACAGAATCTCGTAACGAAGCTGCTACATCAATCCAAAACAGGGTTAAATTACAATTTCTTTAACAAAAGTAACCAAGGCTTAATCGTGACAAAATGCCATATATACATATAAAATACCAAAATGATGCAATAACCAACCAAATCTGACTGAAATAGTGTGCTACATGGAAGATGCAAACCTAAAATATCTTAAAAAAACTATAACTGTATGAGATACTATTCAAAATTCCCAAAACAATACAAATTCAACAAATATCAACCGAATATTACTAAGAATACATAACAGAATATAATAATTCATAAATCCATAGCGTTCAGGTACTCTCGCTATTGAAACACCGCGTCAATGGAACACCGATATATCTGGTTCAAACCTGGATAATGCATTATGGGGTAGCTAGATTCTCGAACGAAGCTGCTGCATCAATCCAAAATACAAACATCAACCTGCCAACTACCAAACTAGTAAACCATAATATTTCTATAGATGTTCATACATAAAAAATGAATAGATTGAAAATACACAATATTACCTGAATTTCGATACCAAGCATCCCATTCAAATTGACTTTATTAAACCCTTCATTAAATAAGTATACAAACATCATTTACAGAAAAATATATAGCATTATAATCCAGACATAAAATATATAATGGTATATACACTCAAACAAGGCAAACGTGTCCCGGAAATAACGGATAAGACAAAAAACAGATATGAGCAAACTTACATAACTAATTTGCAAATGAGCATCCAACGGATCTAACGTTTGATACAAAATTTAAAATTATTATGTAACTGATACAATTCAATATCAATAAACATTATCTTATAAATGTATGTTATCAATATCCTAAACATTCAGAGGACTAGCATTGAAATTGCATATATGCAACATGACACGCAATGAAGTTGCAATGCAGTATGCCCAGCATTGGAATGCAAATACCAAAGGTAGTGTGGTAATGTTCTGTTTATATAACCTATCAAAATATAAAAACTTAATAATATATAACCTATTAACATACCTTATGAATAATCCGAAAGCTGTCCGTTCGTCCGTCCATCCGAATGAATCACCCGTTAGCCGCCTACCTGACTCCAGCCGCCTTCCTCCCGCTGACTCGGGGTTGCATGTATTGCGCCGGTGACCCCCGTCCCTACCTCACCCAAAAGTGACTCTAGAAAGCGGTTTTCGCGCCACTTTATGCTACTTTTATTAGGTGTTAAACCATTGATGCACGGATACAATATCGTCGTACGTCGTTTAAACCCCCGCATATGCACCCGACAATGACAATTACTGCAGATCATTATGATATGGACCAAATTTTTTGCTAACTTTGAGGGAAAATAATTTTAGAAAAATGTGATTGCTGTGGTACCCAATACAATTTGTTGGAAACGTTAAATATTTGTTCCAATATACAATTTTTAAGGGGACGGTTTATTTTCCTGTTGAATCAATACCGAGAAAGAACTGATACGTCGGACTGAATAACATTTACTCGTTGCCAAAACAACCGTCTCGTAACCCGCCTCTCTTCGCCAGCTCCAGCTCCTGCAAAAGTAACCGATGCTAACCGACCGTCTGAGACTGAACTTCTGCCAACTGGGCGCTCCAATTTCAACTCGATTAGCCAGACTTTGCTAATGATCAACACTTATCTCGATGTCTCTATCTAACCTATGCTACTAGAGTTGTTTACGAGCGTTCTCTGAACCAGTTTACTGCAGAACAGTAAGGGAACTTTCCGGGATGCCGTAGAGAAGAGCCCTCTCGATATTTGACTAAAAAATAATGATCGTCTTGTGAGTGAACGAACATTATGGGTAGAGCTTTATCAAAATGCTACACCTCTGATTGGAAAAAAAAACAAATTGTATATGGTTTTATTGTTACATTATAATGAAAACATTCAATATTGCTAATGCATCTACTTCAATCATTGGTGCAGATGCTATCCATGCATTTTGCATGTATGACGCTGGCCGGCCGATAAAAAATTAATGTCTTATCGTCAATGTTCATCCTAGCGCCAAAATTTAATTGAGCATATGCAAGGCGCCGGCTCAAACATAATCCCTTTGTAACGAGTAGATTAAACTGTGACGACTGGAATATTTGTGAGCTAAATCAATCACATATAAAAAAATATGTTGTGGTAAAAAAATAATATTTTTCATTTGAAACATCTTTGTTGTCATTATTAAGCTCATGTACGAGTTGACAACCATTAACATGTTGCCATAAATTTGTTTGTTTTATTATTCAACAGTTCTGATATGAAACATTACACTAAGGATTGCGTTTTGTAACCAATTACTCGCGGAAGCTGAGCATAACTTTTTTTTCGTTTGATACATGTAAAGGTGTTTGGAGATCACTTATAAAATAGGGTTTAAGCAGTTCTATGTAAGTTTATACTGATCAACACAAATAAACTGCTTATTACCCAACAAATTACAAGACCAATTTTACATATGTTCACAATTATTTTTCAAGCATTCTTTGCCTTTCAACACTCTACCCGAAGAAACTGAGAGCATGTAGGTTATTGCAAGCCCATTGATCCCTGTCTCGACAATAGTGAGAAAGTTTCCAAAGTAACATGTTCTCGCGTTAGGTGACAAGCCGCATTATTTTCTCACAAGCGCTGCCCATGCCGGATTGACAGTGACTTGTGGGAAACCATTCGCATTCTGTACCGACCTTTCTCTTGCTTTGCCCAGACACTTCTTTGTAAAAAGAATAGTCGACCATTTGACAATTTCTCTGAACTTATCGATAGAGGAGGGCAATGCTCGAGCAGAAATCTGACAATCTAAACATCTAAACAAGGGGGGAAGATCAAAGGGAATCCTGACGCATTGAATTAGAAGGTTTCAACTATGGTTGCGAGCAGCTTTACGAGTGAAAGGGAATGACGAACACAATTTAAAGCATATTAATCGACTGGTAGATAACCGCGCATTCTGTAGTGCCAGATAACCTGACACTACGGAATGAGCTTGTAAACATCTGGGCCAATTATTCAGAACAAGATAAGGATAGTATCATATTTTTAAGTGAATATTATACAATTATTTTGGTAGGGAGGGTTAACCAAGATGTGGGTTACCTGATCAGTAGGGATTTTTTCTATAACAATGTAAGGATTTCGATTGATCGTTGATTCTGCATTGAAATGTTTTAGAGTGTACAACGTGCATTGGTTTAATATTATACAAAAAGTCATCATACTTGACTTTCGGATTATGTTCATTTCACAATTCTTTTGCCAGGAAGGGTTCACCAAGATGTGGGTTACATTTACATTACATTTATGCGTCCATAAATGTAATTCTTCTTCTTCTTGTACTTTAATTATTCGAATATCCCCAAATTCAATGTCATTCTGTTTTTCATCAATGATGAATTCTTGCATTTACCTGATCAGTAGGGATTTTTTCTATAACAATTTAAGCATTTCGATTGATTGTTGATTCTTCATTGAAATGTTTTAGAGTGTATACCGTGCTTTGGTGTAATATTATACAAAAAGTCATCATTTTTGATATTCGGATTCTGTTCATTTCACAATTCTTTTGGTAGGGAGATTTAACAATGTATGTCTCAGAGCAAACGTTCTTGCGCTATAACAGTACAGTGTACGATAAATTTGTTGATGTTTTAACGATGCAGACGTATGGTGTCGGTTCCCTGTGTACTGTACATTTTAATTATGACTGCACATTCTGAATCAAACTGAACAGTGCTTGCATAATCAACCTAGCGCTACTGCTACAGAGTTGAAAGGTTTTCGATTTGATTATATGATGAGGAGATATTTCGAGGAGTGTGAATCGTTACAAATAATTTTTCTCATGCATGGGGCACTCGCTTTTTTGTCATGATCTTACAAAATAGATTTTATACGTGGTTTTGTATCCAACATCGGGTTGAGTTTGGGGTTAAGAGACAAAAAAATCATCTTCAAATAGAAAATGTCATATGCAGAGATACTTTAGGTGAGGATTCATATAGATGTATGCAACCGAGCCTCAATTTATATATATCTTATCTCTCGTGTGCAGAACTTTTCTATCTCCAAAATAGATTCTTCTCTATCAAGTGCCGCTGATTGCCTGCGCATAGCTTCGTTCGACCTTGATACAGCTCATCAGCGTATTCAGGAGGCGAGGAGTCATCCATCTCGTCCCAATTTACATGATGGATTAATTTAGCTTTAACCAAATAAGATACGCAATTTAAATGAAATGAACACATTATTAGAATTGATAGATATTTTTATCATAACAATAATTTATGTTAATAGAAAAGGAATATATACAGGGTTTTCTAATTCGTGTTATTTATTTGCCCAGATTGTGATGCAATGGAAGTTGATCCGGGGTTTCCCAATTACCGAACATCTTCGATCTCTCCGCTATCCTTGCGTTGGGGGATCCCAACTTTACAGAGGAAATGACGATTCGGGAGGGATCGAGTCAACAAGAGTGTAAAAATCATCTAATTGAATAAGTTTTTAATTAAGTAAACATTGGATATTATTTGTATAATATATATTTGATTCTGGTAGCGTTCATCATATCCATTTTTTTCATACAATAACATTACCGTATTATTTATACATACAATAACCTTACTATTCATTGCCAATTCATGACACAGTGGATCCTGGAATGAGTGAGGAACGCGGTGGCCCCGAGGATAGCATCAATACATTACCGGGACTGGTTCCCTATTATCAACTCCCATATAACATCCCGATAAGATGAAATGTGGCAACAGAGTGGACAAAAAAGGCTTTCAGTCAAACCCTCAGTCGGATAAATGGAAACAAAGTTCACCAACAGAAAAGACCAAGTGTTCTTTATTCGCTTGCGCGCGGGACACACGTGGATAACTCACAACTACCTGATGGATGTCGACTTAGGACCAAACGCGCCACTTTGCCCCTGTTGCAACCAAGTGGCTATCAGCGTGAAACACTTACTGATGGATTGCAACGCACTCGCGGCAGCCCGACGAGCGTTCATAAATCCCCCGTGCAACCTACAAAGCCTACTCACGGACCCAACCTACCGTAAAAAGCTTATTGCTTTAGGAGAACACACCGGACTATAGGAAGCTGTCTAAACCCCAAACACCTGTGCAAGTGGGTGGTCTCTCCACCCCATTACACACAGAGATAACAATACTTATACGGAGATACGCGTTAACTCTTTACTGTCTTATACGCGCTAGTACGCGAACATGCAACAATTGAAATATGTACTGACTTCATCTTGACAAAACTAATATTTTCGCACGCAAGGCTCAAATCAAATCAAATCCGATGGTACATTATGTCCTTGAGAAGGGCGCATGACGTTATTAAATTGTTTTAGTGAATTATTAGGTCCAGTATCTTTTCCAGTTAACCTCTCTGGAATTATTCCTTGATTATCGCTCCAATGTGAAAAAATATTTACTCCATCTTCATGCGAATTTTATGATATTGTTTTCAGATAGATTGTATTCCATTAATAACATAATATTTGTTTGGTATTTTCTCGCGAAATAAGATGTGTAGTCTGTATGTATTAATTGGAAAACCGTCCCGTGAGATGCTTCACGTTCAACTTCACCGGCGTGAGTTCAAATAATTGCAGCGATGATTTTGTGGCTCGCTCGCAGCCTCACAGCAAGACCTTCGCCATCGGAGGGCATACACTAATAGAGCGAGTGCTGTTGGATCGCAATTTATTCGTGTTGGAAGATTTCTAACGTTTTTCTAAACATTTTTGTTAATATCTAATTTCAACGCAGATAATGACTGAAGGTTTCATGTTCGTAAGCCTTTATGACAAACGCTTTGGTATTTAGGGCCGAGTTTAAAAATTTTTCATCATAATGTTACTAGAGAATACATTATAATTGGAGAATGAATCGTGCATTTAAGAACTGTCTATCGATGTTAATAAAACAATAAATTAGAATCTATATTGATAATGCGAGTTATTACAGTAGAAATGCATGTTTTATTGTAGTCGAAATGCGTCGACACAGCTTATAGTACTGTATTTTGCAAGCAGATTGGGGAATAGTGCGGTTATACATAATAAATTGTCAACCTCTCATCATTGTATTTGACTGTATCGAACATTTAGTCGACTCGGACGGAATTCTATGTCCTTTTCATCAGTATTAGGAGGAAAAATAACATTGCAATTCATTTTTACTGGATCAAATAAAATGCTGAATAGTAATTTTCTCAATTGTGAAGACATTCATTTCAATCTGGGGTAGCCGCCCTACGGGGGAGCCCTCAGTGACTACACGTTGGAGCTCCGGTGGAAAACAGAAGAAATTACAATTACTTCTACTACTACTACTACTACGGGTGTAGCAGCTCTGACATGGTATAATTTGTATTTGAGTTTACAACCTACGGGTCGTGTATTTTTAACTTTACTTGTGTGCAATAACATTTTTTTTACATGCAAGGCCTGAATTAACCTGATGTATATGACTTATTTAAAGAAGGAATTCGCGTGTGATCAAATACGGTTTATTAACTGCACAGGCTGGTTCATAGTTTGTGCTGGGACCTTGAACCGCACTTTCGCTAGCATTGTTTGTGATACTTTAAAATTAACGTAATTTAATATAAGTAAAACCGGTCAAGAGATCTCTAAAGTTCGAAGGGATCAGCATCTCCTGCAGAGTACCGAAGACCAAAATTCCAACGCCCAAGAACACCAGCCTCTCCAAGATGACCAGCGCCACCGGAAGGACGTCCGGAGGGATGACCGCATCGACGAGTTAGCCACCGGAGAGACGTCCGGTGGCCGCATCGACGAGTTGACCAAAAACGTCTGCTAACCAAGCGACCGGCCTCTCTGAACAGGAAGCAGAAGTTTTTGCCACAGAACCTAGCACAATTGACGACCGTCTAACGAGACTCGAGGGTCATGTCAAAACCATTTTCTCCATATCCACGAACTAGTAAAAAACAAACTAACCAAATAACCCGCAACTTACACAAGTACCTCCACCTCGACGTCCGAAGACAACTTCGACGACTCTTCACCTCACAAAAACCCCAACCAAGCTCAAAGGGCTGCAAGGAGGAAGCAATACACGCCATTCAATGAACACAACTTTTTCAACAATAATCAAGCCTTTCCCGAACACCTGAAGATCGCGTTCGACGCCAACGATAGACCGGATATTTGTCCATACACTTTGCGAAAGAGCTGGGCTCTTTCACTGGCCGCCCAGTTCCGAGCGCTGCTACCAGCGGTGACGAAGGCTTTGCCATCAGAGTAGACACATAACTTCAAAGTGATACGATTTTCTCCAAAACACAACTCTGTGGGAAGGTATGCAAAATAGTGTCACACCCGACTTTCTCTACAAGTTCAGGTTTGATCTACGTTGAAGATATCCCGAAGGAGGAAATCGAGGAGTACATCACTGGACTCGTTCAATATAAAGATTGCGTTGTCGAAGCAAAGATCGCACCGGAGACCACACCAAGGAGAGAGACTACCACAGCCCTAATACTGAAATCCAACTGCCCTACTCCACCAAAATATCTAGACATTCCCTTTTGCGCCACCAAAACCAAGGTTACGCCATTTGAGAGACGTCCGATGAGATGATATACATGCCAGAAATACAGGCACACGAGAGGAAATTGTAACGGTAAGCAAAGATGCTCATACTGCTCCCAAGGCCACCTCGACAAACGGGACGACCCCCAGTCATGCCAATCCGAAGAACAGCACTGCTTTTATTGAAAAGTAGACTGACACCCCACCGCACACAGACACTGTCCAGAGGAGGAGGAGAGAGAGAGCGATCCTCCAATACCAGATAGATCACGGGATTGGGCGACGAGAGGCTGTAGTCTTGATGCGCTCTTCCCAAAATGACCCTCCTACCCGGGAGAGAAGATCGGCACCATTTCCCACCCACTTTTTCATAACGTTCAACGAAAGTGGCGTAAACAAAGTTGCCTCTTCAGCTAATCCATTCATAATGATGAAGTCACTCACCGAACAACGAGAAGGAAAATCGTAAGAAATACAACGACAGGGAAAGAAATATCTGGCTGACGTCACAGAACGTGAGTAAAGTAACGCTATACAAGAGATTACCCACCTAAACAAACTCAAAGTTACAGTTGAAATGCATCCATGCTCCAACGATACTGGTGTAAATGAGGCTCAAATGAAATGAATTCAAATTCAATGATACCAAGCGGATTATATACACCTCCCGTTACACGCCTAGCTGAAGACTACGGAGTTACCGAAGTCCGTCAAGCAACGTGGATAAAATCACATAACGCAAGTTCTATTGCACGCCAAATTACCTTCCCGAAACACGACGCACCAGAATTCATAGTAATCGCGGGTGAATAAGGAAGAAACGAAACCTACCCAGTAGCAACATGGCCCCCAATGAGCAAAAAATGCCTTGAGAACGGCCACGTCATCGCATACTGCCAGCCACATACACCCCAACGTTGCAAGAAGTGCGCTGGCGAACACGACAGAAAAGACTGCACAGTCCGCCACCTAAATGCTACCACTGCTCATGCTACCATGATGCAGGCGACCGCGACTGCCCAGTACACATGGACCAAAAAGAAATAACAACCCCACAAAATGAACGCAGAGTTACACGAAAACAAGCTATCCAAATCTGGAAGGACGATAGCCCAAACCGCCTCAATTATGCCAAAGCAGTCAAATCGACAAGCAAATCAAACTCCCCGAACGACATCCACACATCATCATAACAACATCGTAACTAGACCCCCAGCACTCCTACCTGGCTACAGTGCCTCCTCACTTAGCCCAGCGACCACCCCCGCACCAAAGACGCACAGTTTTAAAAATGATTTATGCAAAGACCATGAGGACGACGAGATGGATGCATCCCCCGCAGTCGACCACACAGCAAGGCTCACTACTATAAAATCGAAAAGACAAAGAGATGAAGAAACCTCCGATATCCAGGCGCCACTGAGCAAAAAGATCAGCAACAACACTCAAATAACGGCCCCTTCCAGGGCCAAAACCCAGAACTACCTCCAACTGTCTCAAATCCGGCTCCATTCGTGTAAAACCACTGCAAAGGACAAGATCCCCCGTTAACAAGCCCGACACACAAACACACCATCAGCGAGAACGATCACGGCCCCGCTGACAGCGCTTATCTCGAAGAGCTCATACGCGAAACCTCTGCACAACCTGTCATCTTACCTGGCCCAAATACCTCGCACATCACACCACCACCCACACAGATAAAAAAGACTACCACAGAAGAAGAGCGCACTCGTTCACAAAGCAAACACAAAGAGCACACACCCTCGTATTCCCACAAGAGCACTCGCAGCCGCGACCGCAGCAACCACAGCAGACCATCTTCCACCATGGGCAGACACTCCCGTGAACACTCATAAACCGGAACCCCTGGGCAAACTCAAAAATGCGAGCACCACAAAAGTTTCAGCACATCACGCGACCACTCTAGATCATCAAGGTCAGAGTGCGAACAACCTTCAGAATAAACACCAAAATACTCCAGTGGAACTGTCATTGACTCAGAAACAAGAAAGATGAATAACTATCCTAATTCACCACTTATAAACCTTTGGCGATAGGCCTCCATGAGATCAAACTCCGAGAGACCGCCACCTTCAGAATCCCCCAATATAACATACACCGCCGCGAAGGCCACACCAACGTGACTGCTCACGGTGGAGTGGCACATATGATCCACCAGTGTGTACCTCACCTCCGCTTTCCCTTGAGGACTAAACTCCAAGCTATCGCTGTGAAGACATGCGTCTCAAGGCCAATAACAGTGGTATCCATCTACTCATCAAGAAGCCGTGACCTCTCGGAAGAAATATTGACCGAATTGCTAAAACAACTGCCCTCACCAGTGCTCCTCCTTGGAGACTTCAACAGCTACCATGAAGCATGGGGATGCGTGAGAACAGACCTCAGGGGAGTGATCATGACTAACACCATAAACACTCACAACCTGGTCCTTCTCAACGACGGACAACCCACCCGAATCACCCCTGAAAGTGAAACTGAAATCGATTTATCCATATGCTCCCCCACTCTGGCACCCCAACTCTTTTGGGAGTTTTGCCTTCAAAGCACTACAACGACCATAACCCAGCCATCATATCGCTTCTTACCAACCAACCAAGAAACCCTGCCCCACAAGAACTTTGATTCAACTACTGAAAAGCCAGCTGGGTGGAATACTCAGCCCACATCGCAAGGAGTGATATGGTCAACATCCCCGAAAACATTTCGGAACACGAAATCGTCGCCCAACTTTACGAAAAAATTTCAAGCTTCAGCCGAAGCAAGCATTCCCCAATATGCGCCTTCAACCTTCTTTCCAAAACCATGGTGGTGCCGAGAGGTGCAAGAAGCAAGAGATAAGCGTGAAAAGCTATACCATGCCTACCGATAACGGTCCCTCAGGAACCGAGTAGCGTGGAAAAGGGCATCTGCTGTATACTGAAAACTTCTAGTGGAGAAGAAACGTTAAAGCTGGGCTCAGCTGGGCTCCCTCTCCCAGGTGTGGGAAAAAATCGACGTATTCATGGAAAATCCTAGCGACCAATTAAAATCATTTCTGACGGAAATCGTGGAAATCGCAAACAAACTAGCTCAGACGTTTAGCTAGTTTTGCAATCAACAAACTACACGGCTGCTTTCCAACGAGAAAAGGACTTGTGAGAAAGTGAACATCTTGACTTTAATTCTAGAAACAAAGACGCCTACAACAAACTTTTCTCCCTCCACGAACTACAGAGCGCTGTAGACCATACACGTGAAACTTCACCTGGGCCAGACCGGGTACACATCAACATGATCAATAATCTCCCAGATGGCGCTGGTGAGCACTTATTAAAAGTGTTCAACGCTCTGTACTCGAACTCATTTTTTCCCTGATCAATTGCGGGAATCTATAATTATCCTAATTCCCAAACCCGTGAAATTCCACGGTGACCCACATAACTATAGCCCCATCGCTCTTATCAGCGTCCTCAGCACGACCATGGAAAGATTTATAAATACGCGCCTTGTCGACTACCTTGATATGCATGCAGGCCTGAACAACATCCAGTGCGGCGGGCGCTATCGTCGCTCTATGACGGTACACATTGTAAGACTGGAATCAGACATTAGACAGGCTTTTCTCCATGGGAACACGTGGTTTCCATTTTTTTCGACGTGAAAAAAAGGCATTCGATACTACCTGGAAATATGGCATCATGAAGGATCTCCACCGCAAAGAGGCTACTTACCACGTTATATCCACCAATTCTGCAAAATTGCACCTTCAGGGTTGAGGCCGGCGACACCTTGTCACCATCCTATCCTCAAGAAATGGGCGTCGCCCAAGGAAGCGTCCTCAGTGTCACTCTTTTTATACTCAAAATCGACCAGATAGCAGACATTCTGCCGCGCGATGGAAGATTGCTTTCATCACTATACGTGAACGACTTACAAATAAGCTACATGCACCCTAGCGTCTTAACAACTTAACAGGAACTCCAAAAATGTCTAAACCTAGTCGGGAACTGGGCCTCCTTGAACGAATTTCGATTCTCACCCTCCAAAACGAAGAGGATGCACTTTACTCTTGTGCCCAGCTTGCACCTAAAACCAGATGGAGAACTCGCTGTCCTACCTGCGTATTAATTGAGAATTTTAACTTTAACTCCGTTCACGAAGCTGTGCAGAATCAACGAATCGTCGTGCCCGGAGGAGGAGCACTCGGTGACTGCACGTTGAAGCTCCGGTATAGAACGGGGGAGGGGGGGGGGGGCGGAAGCCTAGGTTGAATTTACTTTGTAGCTGTGTTAGGCCTACTTTGCATATATGTTAAATTTACTTTGTATCTATGTCAGAGTTACTTCGTATATATGTCAAATTTACTTTGTATCTGCGGAAAATTTACTTTGTATTTATGTTAAAATTACTTTGTATATACGTTAGGCCTCCTCTGTATATATGTTAAATTGACTAAATATCTCTTTTCAATATACTTTGTATCTTCGCTAGGCCTACTCTGTACCTGCGTTAGACTTACTCTGTATATATGTAAAATTTACTGTGTATCTATGTCAATTTTTTTTTGTATCTCCGTCAAATTTACTTTGTATCAATGTCATATTTACTTTCAATCGATGTTAAAATTACTTTGTATCTGCGTAGACCTATTCTGTACCTACATTAAACCTACTGTGTCTACGTTGAACCTACTCTGAATCTACGTTGAACCTACTCTTAATCTACGCTGCACCTACTTTGCTACTCATCAATTGCCCTACGGGGGAGTCTGCATTAACTTCGCGTTGGGACTCCGGTGGACAACGGAAGCTACTACTACTACTTCTTAACTATAGATATATTAACTTATCATGGTCAAGGAATTTGTTATAGATTGTAACGGATACCGTAGTATTATTGCTTTATTATGCATGAACTCGGTCATTGTTTTGAATGACACATATATTTTTTCGGTATAACTGGTATGCTGATATGTTAGTATACGATCTTAGTCATTAACCAGATCCCGTGGGATACTGGAGCAGGATTTATCATCTGGGTTTGGTAGGATGCATCGTATATCATAGTCAATCATTGTTGGTTAGGATAGAGTGGAGATTCTTAGTTAGCTATTTTAGAGTTGTCGTTTGTATGTTCTTGATTGGTACTCATGGGAATATATCCGTATCAGGTATAAATTCACTTAGTTTTATGTAATGTTGGGTATAAAATACGCCTAATTGGATGTAGTGACACAAAAATATTGGTATGTTTTACCTCCTGAGGTTTGATCTGTGGTACTGTTTTGAGTTGTCATGGAGAACTAGTCAATCGGATTTGTTTAGAGTGCTAGTGTTGTAATACTCCATCAGTTTATTGTAGATCTCAATTATATAATTCAGTCGCATGTCTTTACTAGATACATATTCCATCATGTCTATCTTTTATAAATGTATGCTAACCGTTTCCTGTTTATACAGTTAGAAATTATTGAGTAATTCAGGCTTTGTTATGAGATTTGGTACAATTTCAGAATATCTGGCTTATGCGAGCAGTCACTATAGCCACTCTACCATTTACCTATAGGTTTGTATTGTAATGACCGTAAACCTAACCTAACCAACCTATCTTATCCTATACTAACCTATCCTAACCAAGAATTAGACATTTTTTTCCTGTTCACCTAATTATTTTTCGTATTTAGTCGTTATTTGTATGCGATATTCAAATTAAATCTCTCTCCACAGGGTTCTCTTTTTCCTATCATTTTTCTAACTATCACACCTCATGTACACACACAAACACACATACACATACAATGCAAATATACATGCTTGGTTCTGTCACGGATGACAGCTCTATGTAGGCATATACAGACTCGGTTAACATCTGTTGCATTGTACCCTTGATCTGTGATTTCTTATGAAATTAAGTCCCTTGCTTTGGTTATAAAATATTTAATATGGATCAGCTCAACGTCATGTTAGGTTAAGAGCTCGTCATCCTAACCTAACCTAATCTAACTAAGAAATATGTATTATCGATCGACTTTTCGTGCTTACATTTGATTTTTTTCACTGATTTACGATAAATTCATATCAAACCTCTCCATTTGGCTCAACATTTAATCCATCATTTACACTTTGAATACACCTCCAATTTTGGTCTAGCAAATTCCATCCATTTTCATTTGTAAATTACATCGTTTGCTTGATTATTATGTTTTTTTGACACATTTCTACATCACTAATGCATGTTATACAGCCCCATCAAAACCTAACCTAACCCAACCTTATGCATGATATTCAGTCATTGATACATACATATGAACCCCTCCACACGACTCTAAATATCACGTTGACATATTTGTTATTTATTTCGTTGTCACTCTCGACCCATATTAGTTAGCAGAGAGGCTCCATTTTTGAATTTAGCTGGATTGAATGTTACAAGTAATTCATATTTGTAACCAGTTTCACACAAACTAACACTTCGTCTCACACTGAGTCTACCTTATTTATTTAATATCTCCTGTCACTATATCTGTGGATGCCTTCAACCTACGATTGACTTTCTCTGACGATAACTACGTCTGAGATGACTCCGCATATTACTTGTGGATTTATATACATTCAATTCTATTTTTTTTGGCATTACTTCCACATAAACAGTGACTCAAGCTATACACCATTCTTCCAAATCAGGATCAGCACGATGACTGAGCAAGACCTGATCCGACTCTGATTTATATCATGTCTATCTGTATCACATCTTGTACATTTACCATAGATGGTTTATCGTAATTTTTATTTTGTGATGATCGCCTTTTTGAGCATTGTTTCATTCTTTGGGATGTATTCTGCCACCGATTTCGACGATTCGATTTTACCTCCTACTGACTGAGTTGATGTATTTTTATTGCAATTAATTGCTTTACCTTCAAGTTTTAGGATAATATAAACATTTGATTATGGGTTTACATGCTATATTGGTGTTTTATTAGTATTTTTACAGATCTTGCTGGCACCATCGATGCTATCTACCTCGTTATTTTGATTTGAAACAACAAAGTTCGTACAACAAGCCATACCCATCATCACTATGTTTGAGTTTCCTCTCAAAATCCTTCATATACTTCATCATATATTTCATAGGAATACCGAAGGCTGTTCCATTCCCGTGAGTCGAAAAATGTATTGCTTCTTCTTCGCGTTCTTTAATTATTCGAATCTTCTTCAATTCAAACTATGCCGATCTTCATCTGAAAGAAGTTGTTGCATACGATCCGGATTTTCTTTTGTTCATAGGCAAAAATTATCTTTCGCGACCTAAGCTTCATTACACATGTAAAGGTTTTCGGCTTGTATCATATCAATTTCGAGATTTACCTTCTTATTTTCTTTGAACACTGTTACTCACGACTGAAATGTATATAAAGCAGTTACCCAAATCCTGCTCAATTTGTTCATCATCCAGACATAAATAATATTCCTACTCATATGATTCTTGTTCTACGCATTTGTAGAAATAAGTTATTTCCAACAGTGCTAAATATTTGTTCGAGCCAAGCTATATCATCTTCGAAAAATTTTCATCCAACAATTAAACAAATTTTTAAGACGTGAACATTCACTTTGCTTATTCTAAGACGACACGTACGTCTCCACTTCATCTCAACGTAACATTGACTCCAATCTCGTTAAGCAGCTAGCTATTATAATGCGATTGCATGATACGAGTCGTTTCGAACAAATATTGACCAGTGTTGGAACTAATAATTATCTCGAAATAGGTAATACAAGAATGAAAAGAGTGGGGGATATTATTTCCATATGGATGATGCAAAAAGGAAGTATAATTTTGGTAAATAATGCCGAAGCGTTACAGTCGTATGTAACAAAGTTAAGACAAATAAGTATGTCAATCTTGAAACTGATATGATCCAAATAGAAAATCGTCCCGAGTGTAATAAAGCTCAGGTTCTGGAAAACAAATTGCACCTAGGAACAAAAGAAAATCTGGCACGCATGCAACAACTTCTCAAGGATGAAGACCAGACTGACTTTGAATTAGAAACTTATCGAATAATCAAAATACAAAATGAACAAGTAATGCATCTGTGGAATCCCGACCAATAAACAGCCTTTGGTATGCGCATCAATGACATGATGATGTACATGAATGATTTTGAGAGACAGCTGAATTATAGGGATGAAGGGTATGGTTGGATGTATGAATCATGCAGTGACAAATCTAATCAACAGGGAGATAGTATTGATGATGCCCAGCATGATCTGTGAAGAATACCAATAAACCATGTAAATCCATAATCAAATGTTTATATTATTCTAAAATCAAAGGTTAAGCAATGAATTGCAATAAAAATACAACATCTCAGTCAGTCGGAGATAACATAGAGCTCTCAAAATCGGTAGAAGAATATATTTCAAATAATGCAACGACGCTCAAAACTTTGAACATTACTAAATAAACATTGTCATAAACCTATCTTGGGATAAAAATGTTCTAGATGTGATACAGATATGTATTATATGAATCAAAGTAGTAACAGCTTCTACTCGGTCAGAGATACATTTTTTTCACTCATATACACGTACATACGCATGTATATAGACATGCACATACGAACACGGCCCTATACACATACATAGATACCCAGTTGATGACCTAGGTGGGCAACGTTAGGCCTAATGTAATCGCATTATAATAGCTAGCTGCATATCGAGAGTGGAGTCGATGTTACGTTGAGATCAAGGGAGACGTACGTGTTGGTACGTTCGAACAAATATTTAGTTCTGTAGAAAATTATACTTTTCTACAAATGCGTAGAACAAGAATCATAAGATTGGGGAATATTTTTCATATCTGGATGAAGAATAAATAAAGCAGGATTAGGGTAACTAATTTCTATACATTTCAGTTGTATGTAACAGAGTTCAAAGAAAATAAGAAGGTTAATCTCAAAATTGAAATGATCCAATGAGAAAATTTTCCCAAGTTTAATAAAGCTGAAGTAGTTAGAAATATATTTTGCCTATGAAAAAAAGAAAACCTGGATCATATCAAAGATATGATGGAGTAAATGAAGGATTTTGAGAGGAAACAGAAGCATAATGATGATGGGTATGGTTGGATGTACGAACCATGCTGTTTCAAATCAAAACAACGAGGTAGATAGCATTGATGATGCCAGCAAGATTTGTACATAGAACTAATGAAACACTAATAAACCATGTAAATCCTCAATCAAATGTTTTTATCATCATAAAACTGATAAGTTGAGCAAAGCAATTCAGGCAGTTGGAAGTAACATTGAATTGTTGAAATCGGTAGGAGAATACATTTTGAGGAAAGAAACGACGCTCAAAATTACTATCATCACAGAATAAACAATGCCATAAACCTATCTGGAGTAACTGTTCTAGATGTGGTACAGATTGATATGATATAAATCAGACTCGGATCAGATCCTGCTCAGTCATCGTGGTGATTCTGATTTGGAAGGATTGTGTATAGCTTGAGCCACCGTTTGTTTGAGAGTAATTGGGTGATGGGGCTCTGTAATCTTTGCCAAAAAGAAATAAAATTGAATATATAAATTCACAAGTAATGTGTGGCGTCATCTCAGACGTAGTCACCTTCATGAATATGAAAAATGTAGGAGAGAAAATGTCAATCGTAGGTGGAATTTATCCACGGATGTAGTGACAGGAGATATTAAATAAATTAGGTAGACTTAGTGTGAGACGAAGTGTTCGTGTGTGTGAAACTGGATACAAATATGGGTTACTTGTAACATTCAATCCAAATAAGTTTTAAAATGGGGCCTCTCTGCTAACTAATATAGGTCGAGAGCGACAACGAAATAAGTAACATATACACTTAAGTGATACTTAGATTTGTGTGGAGGGGTTTATATGTATATATCAATGACTGAATCCATACATAATGTTAGATTAAGTTAGGTTCTGATGGGTGTGAATAACATTTAAAAGTGATGTAAAATTGTGTCAAGAAAAGCTATTACAACCGAACAAACGATGTTATTTACATATGAAAGTGGGTGAAATTTGCTAGATCAAAATTGGAGAAGTGTATTCAAAGATAAAATGATAGATTAAATGTAGATCCAAGTGGAGAGGTTTGAAACGAATATTTCATAAATAATTGAAAAAAAATCATGTGTAATCACCAAAAGTCGATCGAAAATACATATTTCTTGGTTAGACAAGTATGGGTTTGGATAACTAGATCTCTTACCCTAACATAACGTAGATATCTTGCAACAAAAACAACGGACTTAGTTTATTAGAAATTACAGATTAAAGGAACAATGCATCAGATGTTAACTGAGTCTGTATATGCCTACATAGTGCCGCCATCGGTGGCGGAACCGAGCATGTATATGCATTGTGTGTGTGGTGTGTGTGTGTGTGCGTGTGTGTGTGTGTGTGTGTGTCTGTGTGTGTGTGTGTGCATGGAATGTGATAGTTAAAAGAAAAAAAATATGAAAAATAAAACCATGTGGAGACAGATTTGATTTGAATTTCACATAAAAATAACGACTAAATACGAAACATAATTAGGAGAACTGGAAAAATTATATTTAATTCATGGTTAGAATAGGTTAGGTTAAGATATGATAGGTTGGTTAGGTTAAGTATACAGCCATCACATTACAAACCTCTAGTAAAAATTCTATAGTGGCTATAATGAATGCTCGAATATGCCAGATATTCTGAATTGGTACATAGCCTGAATTAATCAATAATTTCTAACTGTATAAACTGAAAACGGTTAACATACATTTATAAAAGATAGACATGGTGGAATATTCATCTTGTAAATACATGCGACCGAAATATATAATTCAGATCTACAATAAACTGATAGCGTATTTTAACACTAACACTTTAAACAAATCCGGTTGACTAGTTCTTCATGACAACTCAAAACAGTGCGACAGTTCCAACATCAGGAGGCAAAACATATCAAAAAATTTGTGCCACTACATCCATTTAGGCGTATTTTATACTCAATTTTACATGAAATTAGGCGAATTTATACCTAATGCAGCTATATTCCTGTGATAACAAATCAAAAACATACAGACAACAACTATAAAATAGCTAAATAAGAAACTCTACTCTACCCTAACCGACAATGAATAACTATGATATACGGTGCATCCTACCACACTCAGATGATGAATCATGCTACAATATCCCAGGTGATCTGGTTGATGACTAAGATCATGTACTAACATAACAGCATACCAATCATACCGAAAAATATATCTGACATTTAAGAAAAGACTGAGTTCATGCATGATAAAGTATTAATACCACGGTATCTGATCAAATCTGAACAAATTCCTAGACCGTAATATAATTTTTTGTAACCTTTCATTGATAAAACATACATCTCTAGTAAATTAGCTACAGATTAAATCCCTCTAGTTGGGGTGGATGGATGATTATTTGTGTTATAGATCATTAACACTTTATTTATTTTTCTGTGCCCTTATTTATTATTTATTTATTGCCCTTTTTTCACGGTGATCAATTTTGGATTAGTTATATAATTATGTATCATTAGACGCCCGCAGGGAGCCCTAGGTGGACTATGCAGTGTGTTAGTTAGTCTAGTCCAACCCGCCACCAAGTGGCTATCAGCGTGAAACACATACTGATGGATTGCAACGCACTCGCGGAAGCCCGACGAGCGTTCCTAAATCCCCCGTGCAACCTACATAGCCTATACTCACGGACCCAACCTGACGTAAAAAGCTCAACGCCTTCAGAAAACACACCGGACTATACGGAGCTGTCTAAGCCCCAAACACCTGTGCAAGTGAGGTGATCTCTCCACCCCATTACGCACAGAAATAACAACTCATTTTACGGAGATACGGGTTAACTCTTTACTCTCTCGTACACGCTGTTCGCGAATATGCCACAATTGAAATACGTACTGACTTTATCTTGACATGACTAATATTTTCACACGCGATCCCGTGCGAACTTACCTGAATCAACGACGGTTGCGCCCTATATATATACGGGGGAGCTATTTATGACTCACGTTGAGGCTCCGGTGGAAATGTGGCTCTAATCAAACAAATCAATTCTAGTTCAACCTACAGTGGGAAAATTTGCGCTCTCCCGGGCGTCTAATAAATGTCCGAGCACAGCTAGGCGTTTTGATGACAAAATGGTGAAATAATGTTGATGTTGATCTTAGATTGAGAAAGTCTTGAATGACACTTATCGTGGAGGGAACGAGGCGAGTCGAGGCAGGCTGATGCGAGTGTAGAAGAGTCGACTGACGAGGCGACGAGTCGAGACGAACCGGGGCTGGTTCAGACTAGGTGACCCAGTAATGGGGGTACTTGTGAGACCCGCGGGACTCGAAGGACCCGGGAACTTCAGGAACCCGGGGGACTTGGAAGGCCAAGAGGATTTGGGGGGACCCACTTGGACCCTTCAGGGGCCCTTTGGAACACCCTTGAGACTTTTTGGGACCCCCTTGAGAAACTTTAAGACCCGCTTGAGGCCCCTCTGAACCCTGGGGCCCCTGCTTCCCTCTCCCACGCTGTAAAACCCATACACAGAAAAATGTATATATGTGAAATGGTTGAGTAATACAATTAATTATTACAGTCTGCGGAATACTGGCACAGAGGGCGAGGGTCACGTCGAGGCTGGTAGAGGGGCGTCAAGATGTTGAGGCGAGTCGAGTTGGTCGCTACCAGCCGAGACGAGGGACCCGGGGAGCTCGGGAGACCCGGGAGACTTGGATTACCCTCCGGGATTTGTCGGGCTCTTTTGGGACCCGAGGTACCTCAGCCCGACTCCCACCCTAAAATGCATGGGATGAAATTTTTTGTTGATACAGACAACATGATTACTAACGCAATAGGGGAGAGCCCCGTCGAGGCTGGTCGAGGTGCGTCAACATCAGTCGAAACATGTTGAGGCGAGTCGAGTTGGTCGCGACTAGCCGAGACTGGCCGAAATGATTCGAGACAAGCCGAGATGAGCTGAGACGAGAGGTCTTGGGGGACCCGGAGAGCTCAGGATGATTGGGGGGACGTGGGTTACCCTCCGGGATTCATTGGGCTCTTGTGGGACCCAAGAGACCTATGCCTCCCCCCCAACCTATCCCATTAAACAATAAGTGCGAAATCAATAATCTGAGCAGTTTTTCTGCCCATGACGAACCTGCCCTTACTTCCTTTTTGGGATTTTTGTGAATAGTTTTTTTTTCAGTCTGTGCTCGCTCGCGCGTGCATGGACCATATGTAGTTTCTATGGTTGACAAGGACTGCGTAGCTATAAAGCCTTGTGACGCATTGCGGTTGGAGTTGATGTACTCCGTGAAGCCATAGACCTTGTACCAATTTCGAAGATAATATCCGTGCATGCTGGCGCGCGTACACATTACTCTTTGAGTTCTGAGTGATAGGAAGCGGGGATTCATTTCGTCTGAGTCTTTACCTTGCTTGAATAAATAAATTTTATCTCTACTAAACTAGACCGCGTAGCTGTAAACATTTTGTTGCGTTGTTGTCTGAGCTGACTTTGACCGTGTAGCTGTGAGCCTTGTACCAGTCCCAACGATGATACCTGTGCGCACTAGCGTGCGTACATATTACTCTTGAAGTTTTAAATGACCGGAGGCGGAGGTCCGTTCCGTCTAAGCGTTTTTCTAATGCGCACCAGCGAGCGTCTGATATTGCTAAAATGTTCTTTTTTTTTAACTTTACCAGCGTTTTTTTTTCTCGCACGCTGGGGCGTGCGAGCCTACTGGATTCTATGATCATCGAGCCCTACGGGGAAGCCTATTATGACTCTCGTTGAGGCAGGCTAGTAGAACTGAGGATCAAATCAAATCAAATCGACCGAATGATAGCGCGTGTCATCGATAAAGTTAGACCGACAAATGCCTCTGACGCCTCCAATCAAGATAAGACCAGAGCCTCCGACACCTCTGATCAAGATAAGACCAGAGGGACAGCCGGAGACATTGCTTACGCTTTGTACAGTTACCGGCGTCCACCGTTGGATTCATAGATATGTTCTGGTATAAATGTTAAACCAGTGTAATTCCCTAATGAAAATTTGTGTTATAAATCTCATATCAATAAAATAAACCTTTTAAATGTATGTTTGCAATATTATAATCAAACTCTATTGCCTAGCAATGAATTGCAGTTATTCAACATGGCTTGCAATGAATTGCAATACAAGCCTACTGCCTTGCAATTGAAATTGTACTCGGCTACCTAAGGTATCGTCGATATGAACATATATATCTCATCAGTTCCAAGCAGAAACCGCACTAAATATCGAATGGATTATATACGACGGGTGATTAATGGTCCCCTAAACTAACGTGTAGAGAGGAAATCCCGCGATTAGAGAGAAAGTCGAGTGGAGGGGGTCTCGAGATATCTGAGCCTGAGACAGTGATGGATAGAGATCTACCACGAAGCTAGTGCCACTTCACTGATACTTTATACTGACTGCAATGTCAGTGTGCCACTGCCTAATATTGCCGGCGATGACAGTGTCCTACTGTAGATACACCGCAACTATTAAAAATACAATGGGGGAAAAGTGCTTGGATTTAGTCCAATACTATTGCTTTTGTTTTATAATAAAAAAGAACCTTCATTATACTGCATTCACTTATAAAGAACAGGTCATCACCCCTAAACTAGATGAAGAAGGAGCAATGAATGAATCAGCATGTTGAAATCCTATCACGATGTTATATAAGTCACAAAATAAGTTACAGACCTAGCAATACAATAAATACCCTTTTGTAACATTACAGCGACGCCTGCGACACTAAATAATACAAAATAGAAATAAATATATCTAAACATATACTATTACCTATAAAAAATATATACTACACATACAGCCAACCTGCTACCCAATACAGGTCGAATCATCCAATGAAAAAATATGAATGTTTTGATGCTATAAATGCATGAACTGAGAAATATATATCACTAAATATAAACATACTAATAAAACAATGTCCCCTTCACGTAATCATATAATATCAAAATTTGCGATGTTGTATCCCATAAACGCCTCCATTTGCGTTTACCGTGACCGTAGACGCCTACTCGTGAAATAAGGTGTGCGAAATCCGTAGAGATTTACATTTTCGGTGACATTCTACCTACTTACGAAGTAAACTTATCTTTTATTTTAATTTTATATATGCAAACCTCTGTTATATGGAGGTTAGGTTAGTTCAAGAACTGCAGATTGTTCTGGACGTGTTACATCTTCAGTATTAACAAATGTTTGTGCAGATTGTATTTCATTGCCCCTTTACACGTTCATCCGTTAAAATATTCTCGAAAATCGAACTTTTATGCCGTATTGTTTCCACCCAAGTAACTTAACTTATGAAAATACATGAGCAAAATGCAGATACGCCGGAAAACGTTTACGATGGAAAGCTGATGGCCTGTAGCGCTAATTGAGGAACTGCGTTTATGGGGCCAAAGCGGTTCACACGGAAAGGCATACAGTAGGAATAGAATCGTGTGCTGTTAGTCAACCAGTCGCCGTAGGAGCAAATCACAAGCACCTCGCGGAAAGGAAATAATTTCCCTCCAACACATTGTTCTCTGAGAACCATGAAGCAGAATTAGGACATATCAGTAAGTAGTGCCCATATGGTTTTGAGAGAACATATTGTATTCTCAAAATAACATATTGTTTTCTCAGAACAATGAATCAGAAATAGGACATATCAGTAAATGGTCGCACAATCTCCTCTGCACCGTCCATCTTGAGCGATCGCACGGAGTAGTTCAGTTCGGTTGTTAAGTCGGATCTTTGTAAATAATTTGTTTTCATCCTATTCATGTTTATATATCGTGTTATGATCGCATTAGGTGTATATGATCTTCTGTGGGGCTCGCCCTCCTCAGTTTCATTTCTAGTATTTTGCAATTATTATGGAAAATGGTACGATATTTTCAGGACGTGGCATTCCCTGTTATGACTTACACTGATAATGTAGACCTCTGATCTTCGGCGACACGTTTTTGAAATGCACTAATGACTGGACTCATCTCATCACAAACAGTCACAAATGAGGCCCTCATTTTACAGGTTATCCCGTTCACTGTTTTCATTATTTTCTTGCATAAAATTTAGCATGAAATTGATTGAATATCCGCTATTTTAATTGGTTTCGATCCATTGGTCACGTTTCTCAGTAGACTGCTGTACAACAAACGCTTCTTTGGGGAGATTTGTTCCAAATATAAATGTAATAAATGACCAATGGTACATTATGTAAAGTATTATATGCGTGCCATGCAGCTAACAACAGTTTGATTCCTATAGTAAGCTACATCTAATTGTCCTATTTAATTTCGCTTTTTTATGTTTATACGCCTTTTCCTATAACAATATTTTCTTCCGTGGATTATAAGTTGTGCTCAATGATTCCTAATATTATGGAGAATATCGCCCTAAGGGGGAATCTGCGTGGAAAATGGAAGCAACTACTACATTATGGAGCACACGAAATACGCCTACTACGTTCTATCAATTTATTAGTATGCGTTCACCATATTTCGTGTCCACATGAATCGCAAAAAAATGTACTTTTCTGAGATATTTTACACTCAAATTTTTCTTGTGAGATATCTATCCACAAAAAAACACATCCGGCTTTGCAACGATTCGGCATCAGTGTTGTACCAGTTATCAGATAATCGATGAACGAGTTCGGGCCAATCAAGTAATGGAATAGCGTTTTTAAGTTGATCTAATCAGGGTAAAAATTAAAACATGTAAAGTTCTATGTTTTTCAATCAACTCCATTAATTCAAAATTTATAATATCATAAGTGGTCGATTTGATATAGCGTTTAAATTGTTTTATACCTGATAATCTCTTTGTAGGACACACATATTATCTTCCTGTGGCCGGGAGCCATAACGTATGGGTAATTGCCATCGGTCGTTTTTAAAGAAACGCATCAATCCCAGTTAACAGCGAGCGGCTGGACGAATGTACAACGCATAGCTTCTTACAGATAGAACACTCTTTTATTATTTGGCATCAGTATGAGAGAACTCTGATGTATAAATCCGTTTTCTAGTGCGTCTATGCACTCTCATGAAAATGCCACATAAATCGGTAGCACTAATAACCGCTTATTCCTTCCAAAATGGGAAAACACGTTAACACACTTTACATCCTACATGTAATACAATGTCTATTGGATTTTTAGATACAAGTCGACGTTATCAAGTGATAATAACTTATTTGAGAGCATGTTGAGAGTTTGCTCAGGCAGTTGTGTTACTTTGGGAATTTAAATTCAAGGGCGAATTATCTTTATTCGTTGTTTTAGTTGGAATGGAATATGAGTGTTGCACTTGTATGGGTTTCTAGCCTGGTAGCTATATTTTCCATGAGTCTCCTGCTTCTGTTTTGTTCATAAATGCTTTTTCCAAATACGAAACTACACAGCCGTTCAATAATCCTCTTGCCTTCAAATTTTCAATCACAAAACACGAGCAGCATCAGTATGTATTGCCAGTGACACATCTTGTGACTATGACTATTATGGGGTTGAAATGTACGGTAAAAGTATCATCAAATCGAGTGAAAGCATTTGAAATAAGCCACTCAACGCAAACTTACCTAGTACGAATATCGCACTATCATTAAAAGTTTATGAAATGGTCGATATTCAGATGTGATGGTGCGTATCGTATATTATACCTGCTCATTTAACAGGTTCCTCAAATGGATTACATTTTAAGGATTTAAGGATTTAAAGGATGTAAAATTGATTTTGGTATTATAACAAGTTGACAAAATAACAGACATATCAGAATACACAGATGATACGTACCAAGTCCGTCAGCGTTAGCTATTCCGAAGACAATGTTTGCTACTTATGTGAATTTAATATTAACTTATAACTAGATTTGAAGAGTAAGGACCAACCGTTGGGCATTGTTGGAGAATATCCTCTACTTTCCACTTTTCAATAAGTCAAGACGGATGAAAGCATTGTTTTGGACCATTAGTTTCAAGAAAAATAAGCAGATTAAGTCGGATCACCGACGTTTACTTTATCATGACTATTCACTGTTTCAACTGTCATTTACTAAAAAAACTTGAGAGCAGAAAATGTCCGACATGAGGTTGTCGGACGATGACACCATTTTGAAACTAACTGCATAGTTACCAGGATATATTCACATATGCACACGGAAAAAAAATTCATTGAGTCCTAATCGATGGGTAGAATAAATGAAACGGATTTCTACACGAACAAGATAAATGGAAATTTGAGCATACGAGGCGAGAAGACAAATAGAATGAAAGCATCTATAAAATGAAACTGATGCAACATAAATAGTTGACACGGTAAATTGCATAGCAAAAGTAAATTACAATTCAAGAATTTCTGCGCGTACAAGTTCAAACAGATATAATTTTAGTTTACGTCCATAGGAAACTATACTTCTACCCGTCCTTATATCTATGGTAATCGAATTCCAGGGTTTAACAGCTATGTATTTCTAAAAAAAGTTGGGACTGTGTTGACTAGTTTCGGGGAATTTGCAAATCTGCATTGTTTCGAAGATCATGCATTGGATTATTCGTAATGAAAAAACAGTTAAACAGTTATCAATGTTAGTTAAATGATTAAAAGCTTCGTAGACAAACGCCGCAGCGTAAAAGTTAACGATGTGACACAGTGAGAGAATGTTCCAGAGTCAAAAGAGAGGCAACGTGTGGTCATGTCTGCTAGCATGTGATAGTGTTCTGATGACATGCTTTTGACTAAGAACGATAGGTCTTAAGTTTATTTTGTTGGTAGACGCATACACATTTACACAATACGTCTTGGGGTGGATGGATGATTATTCATTTAATAGATCATTAGTACTTCATTTTTGTATTTTATTATTTCTTATTTCGTGGGGTCTATTATTTTCTCTGCCATTTTTGCATAGTGATAAATTTTGCATTTGTTATTATTATTTAATGCGAGGTTGGTTGAGACAATGTGACCCAGGGAAGGGGGGTACTCGTGGGACCCGCGGCACTCGGGGGACTCGGGGTTTCGGAACCCGGGTAACTTGGAAGACCAGGAGGATTTGGGGGGACCCACTTGGACCCTTCTGGGTCCCTTTGGGACACCCTTGAGACACTTCGGGACCGTCTTGAGAAACTGTAGGACCCCCTCGAGGCCCCTCTGAATCCTGGAATGTTTGCTCCCTCCTCCCAAATCTACGTTAAACCTACTCTGTATCTACGTTGAACTTACTCTGAATATACGTTGAACCTACTCTGAATATACGTTGAACCTACTCCGAATCTACGTTGAACCTACTCTGAATCTACGGTAAAACAACTCTAAATCTACGTTTAACCTACTCTAAATCTACGTTAAACCTACTCTGAATCTACGTTAAACCTACTCTGAATGTACGTTAAACCCACTCTGAATCTACTTTAAACCTACTCTGAATCTACGTTAAACCTACTCGGTATCTACGTCAAACCTATTCGGTATCTACTACTACCTATTCGGTATCTACGTTGAACCTACTCTGTATCACCGTTAAACCTACTCTGTATCTACGGTAAATCTACTCTGTAACTATGTCAAACCTACTCTGTAACTAGGGTAAAGCTACTCTGCAACTAAGGTAAACCTACACTGTAACTACGGTAAACCTACTCTGTAACTACGGTAAACCTACTCTGTAACTACGGTAAACCTACTCTGAGTCCACGTTGAGCCTACTCTTAATCTACGCTGCACCTATTATGCCACTCTTCAATTGCCCTACGTGTGAGTCTGCAGTAACTTCGCGTTAGCACTCCGGTGTATAACAAAATCAAACTACTACTACTTCTACTACACAATACGTTAGAAAGGGATGAATAAGGCTATAGTACAATAGACTTTTAGCAGGAGTCGTAAGACAATTCCTAATTTTGTATAGGATATCATACGATTTGGATACTTTCCCGGCAACAAATAAGACGTGATCTTTCCAGTTAAGTCTCCGATCAACTATAACACCGAGAAACTTTGTTTATGCTCCATATGTCACCGGTTGACCGTTCAATTCGACTTGTGTGTTAGGAATAGGCATCATCCTCCTGGAAATATCATGACATGCGTCTTGTCGGCATTTAGCGTCAGCTTGTTGGATGTGAACCATATTGAAATGTGAATCAATTGATTATTCATATTAGTAATAGTATCATTGAGGTTGTTCCCGTAGAATAAACTGTAGTATCATGCGCAAAACGAACAAAGGACAACCTGTCGCTAGTGTTCGCAATGTCATTAACATATATAAGTAAGAGCAAAGTAGTCTGCTGGATATCTTAATGTAGTCTGCGGGATATCTAAAAAAAAGCAGCTGGTTTCAGCAAATCGTTATTTCTGTTTCATTGGTCTTCACCAAAGAAGACTTCGGGGCATACTCTAACGCTGAAATCAGTACTTATTCCACGGATCAACACTTCCCCTTTGCACCGTATAACATACTTGTAATCGCGGATGCTCTCTAGCGTTCATGTGACGGTTGACTACAGTACAAACGTTTATTATTGTTCTATGAGCTAGTGAACAATTAAGCCTAATGTGTGGTAGGATTTATCGTCAAGTGATTGATGTAAATGCCATTTGGTGCAAAGGAAGCAAATGTTAGTTATTTCCAACTTCACTGGAATGAGATTACTTGTATATTTCCGTCTTGATAATATGGATTAATCTGATTTAAATAAATGGACATCTGCAGGTTAGGGTGTGAATGCTGATATTAAATGCCATATCCTCGTAGACGCGGATGTATCACTAAAACAATACATTGATCAATGAGTGAAAGTCAATTGAAGAAATGGTCGAGTATGAAAAAAGTCAATTATTTTAGTACGCCGAATTACCATCTGATTTAGCATATAAACCAGTTATCGTCTTCATTTTATTTTATATTTTTTGTCATTAATCAAATCGGTTTGCCGCGTAAAAAATAGTTTTGCCTCATAACCGAATAGTGAGGAAACCGATTGATAAATGGGGCTCTAAATAGAAGCAAAGCATGTGAGGATTAGTCTCTGTATGGTATTGTTAGTAAGTTCTCTACAATATTCCGTTGAAAGTTTAAATAATATTAAGAAAGGTGTAAATATTCTTAGAAGATGTCGTTTCTTCTTACGCGTAGCAGCTCCTCGGTGCATTTTTTGCTCAGTGTAATTGCTTTCTGAAGCATTCATGCGACAATTCGCGAGTTTCCATCTTAGAATAATTCAATAAACTGTGGATTGCGTCCAGGAATTTCGAGCAAGGCAGAGTTTTATTTCGAGAATTTAACTGAATTGAGCTCAGTGCAAAGCAGCGAGGAAGAGAATTCAGGAACGGGCCACGTACTCCCATTCTCTGCAAACCTGTCAGAAAAAAACGTACATATACAAACACTGGATATTTAGGAATTGAATACAACTATGGCGTGCAGTCAAAATATATAAGTGTGGCATTAGTGATAGATAAGATTATATTAGAGTGAGTAAAACAAACGAGTACGAGTGCTAATGTCGAGTGTTTCCCTGAAATAATTAAATGAAGAGTGGGAGATGGTCAACAAGGTTTTAGAGATTTACGAACACGTACAGTTAATGAAGGTTGTAAGGATAGAAAGGAGAGAAAACACAACTACAATCACCGCCGTCCTAGTTACTACCCTCTTACTACTACCCGAGGCATTACAGCCCCGGATAAAAAAGGGTCGAGAATCAAATTGACTTATTCAGGAACGGGGCGAACAAGGAAAGAAGCGAAGAATTTGGGTTACAGGCGGTCTCATCTCAGACGGTTGAGCAGAGACGGTCCCGCCGATACGCTCAGCGGATTCATACTTTTCCTCGATCGCATGCCATTCGGATTGCCCCAGAGGCTGGGTCAGACGGACTTCAACTTGGGAGCATATGGAAATCAAATTTTGACAAGTATATGCACATTTAGATTGAGCACCACACCCAGTTGCCTGGTAAGTGGTCGTCCTCTCTCCTGTACGCAAGTGGTTCCTTGAAGGCTGTAGCACTTCAAGATGAGACGTCACAGTGACCTCTCCGAAAGAAAGACCTGCTCTTGGCTGATCTAGAGTCTAGGTCGGAATTTCCTATGTGTTGCGAAATTTTGATAAACGCAAATGTAGAGGAGTTCCATGACCAGTCACCTGAGAGTGGTTTTCCCTAGTGTTCAGTAGAGTAAGTCTCTGTTCTCATGTGATTGAAACTAAAAGCGCATTTCAAGTTTTATACGAAATGTCAGAAGGACATCTGCTAGAAAGGGAGTTGCTTGTGGCAACTAGAGAGTGTAGTCAAAAGGAACAACTATTTTCAAATTTTGCCATTTTGGCACATCAAGGTGAGACGGCGAAGTGACCTCTCCTAGGGATAGACCTGCCCTCGGCTGATCTAGAGTCTGGGTCAGAATTTAAAAAAAAATCGTGAAATTTTGAGGAAGTGCAAGTGTAGGAGAGCTCCACGCCCAGTTTCCAGAGAGCGGTTCTCATTAGTGTTCAGTAGAGTAAGTCTATGAAGACGTGTGAGTGGTCCTACAAGAGCATTTCAAATTTCATGTGAGATGTCAGAAGGACATCTCACAGAAAAGGTGATCGTGGCAACTACTGAATTTAGTAAAATGAGACATATTTTCAAATTCGACGAATAGTTATCCCAGAATTTAGTCAAAACAGGCAAGAGTTCAGTATTTACATTTTGAATTTAGACAACAGTGAAGAGAAAAGCAAATATTTTATAATTTTGACGAGCATCTAGCTTAGATTTGATTCCGAAAATGAGCAAAAATCTATATTTAAATTTTGACATTTTGTCGAACATCTTTGGGAGGGAGACGATTATTTATACGTTGCTCCGCTCCCTGCCGCACCAGAAGAGAAGACGGTTGGTTATCCCCATTGTACAGGGGAATTGATTCCAAGGGGAGATGCCGGAGGGCATCTCCAAAATATTTCAAGGTAAGATGCCTGAGGGGCATCTTTCAAGATATTTCAAGGTGAGATGCCAGAGGGGCATCTTCAAGATATTTCAAAGTGAGATGCCATAGGGGCATCTCCAAGATATTTCAATGTGAGATTCTTTTTTATCAGTATGAAAGAGGTTAGCAGTTATGTCTCTCTGCTCCTTGCTGCACTAGGTTTCGCCCGAATCAGTGCTACTGGAGAGAAGACTGTCAATCATACACAATGTACAAGGAATAGATATCATGATGAGATGCCGGAGGGGCATCTCCAAGATATTTCAAGGTGAGATGCCACAGGGGTATCTCCTAGATATTTCAAAGTGAGATGGCAGAGAGGCATCTTCAAAATATTTCAAGGTGAGATGCCAGAGGGGCATCTGCAAAAGACTGTTTCACTGAGTAACCGAAACTGTTGTTATATTTTGTCTTGTATTGCTTAGTATCCATCACTTACTTGTTCTTTTTCCCTCCGGACACGAAGGGAAGAAGAGAAGAAAGGAGAGAGTACAATCGTATTGACAGGGTCCTTCAATATGAAGATACTGACTGTCTCCACAATGGATTATATAAATGAATCTACGCCGTACCGTAGAGTTCAGCAAAAGCTCTCCTCTTGGTGCGGGTTTGATTTTCGTATATCATGGGGTGTTGTTTTCGAATCTTGCCGTTGCAGCTCATCGGCAAGCGCCGCTGAGTCGCCGGCAGACTTTCACCCGCACAGTGTGGCTCGCGATTTGGAAGCTATCTTTTATATTTTATTTCTCCCTCCCACGTAGGGAGAGAAGAAAAGCAGAAAAGAGAGTCTACCATTGTGTCGGCCAGGTCCCTACATAGGAAAATACTTACTGGCTCAACAATGGATGATATACGTCGAATCTACGCCGTACCAAAATAGTTGAGCAATTGCTCTCCTCTTGGCGCGGAGAGATTTCACATAACATGGAGTTTGGTGGGAAGGCTGCCGCATTGCGGCTCACAGGCATGCCTCCGAGTCGCCGGCAGACTTCACCTGCACTAGGTAGTTTGTATTTAGTGTATATATTTTCCCATTTTTCTCTTTTCTTTCTATCTCCCTGCAAGAGGGTAGAAAAGGAAAAAAATATCATCATGTCAGCAAGGTCGTCGAATCTACGTCGCACCGTCGAGTTGAGCAAAAGCTCTTCTCTTTGTGCGGGTTCGATTAATGTATATCAAAGGATGTGACGGTGAATGCTGTCGTTGCGACTCACCGGTGGACGCTGAGTCACTGACAGATTCACCTGGTAGACAGTAAGGGGTAATCGTACCTCATTAGAAGAATCAAAATGAGTAAAATTATATGGTATCCCTCTGAGTATTTACCGCCGCATCAAGTTAAGCAGGCTCTCCTCTTAAGCTGTTTCGATTTCCAGCATACCATAGTCCCGGCATTTGCTTGTCCCGTTAAGAAAGCAGATGGCCTCGTAGGCTAGCGGGATGGGTGATTGCGAGTACCGTTACGAGCTCACACCCAGTGCCGGTGGCCCTGACGTGGGCTTAGGGGTGGATGCGAATCGCCCTAACACCTCTCACCCGCGATATCCCGGTAGAAATAATCGTACCGAGATGCAGTATCATCAGTCTGTATGTATTTGCAATGTAGTATTATTAGTCTGTCTGTATTTGCAATGTAATATTATCAGTCTGTCTGTACTTGCAATGTTAATAGTATAAATGTTTCGTTTCAATAAGGAGATTTTAAATCGCTTGAGCCGAGTTGGTTAGCAATAATAAAAATAACATTGTTACTTATAATTAAATTATGAGCAATAATTAACTATCGACTGTACTATTATTTCTACCAATAGGGATTTTTTTAGTTTTAATTTGAATTGTGAAGAGAGCCGTGTCATGCTTCTTCCCTAGATCTTTATAATTGTAGTCTCGACAGCTCCTGGGCCAGTCGTGCCATTCTTACGGTAAACGATTCACGTAGTCCCAGAGTCAACTACCGCAGCTGATAAATTGTTCCAAATCTGCGAAATTGCGATAGGGAAAATGTGTTGCGCTCTAGTCGTAGCAAAACGTTCTCCACAAGTCTCGCCCCGTTGTTTCGGGTACGAATGTTGTGGTCCCTGTCGGAGAGGCCGACGGGGCTCCCGTTGTTGAATATCTTCAAGTAGTAGAAGGTTTCAATGAGCTGGCGCTCAGCCTTCGTTGCTCGATGGTGATGAGGTCAAGCTCTGAGGTCAAGCTCTTCAAGCCTGTTCGTTTCAATTTGACTATGTCCCCCCTCATGTGTTGAGATGAGAATTAGACCACATGCTCGAGGTGGGTAAAGAACGGGGGACTTGTAAAGGCTGTACAATGTCCTTCGTTTTGCAGAGGAAGTTACGGGAGATGAAACCAAGATTACGGTTACCTATCTTGTAACTTTCTTGGACCTGCGCGGCCCATTTCAAATCTTTCGAGACAAAGACACCCAAGTCTCTCTCCTGGTGAACAGTTGCAAGATTGCTTCCTGCCATCGTGTGGTTGGAGTTGGCATTGCAACACCCCATGTGCATAACTGTTCATTTTGCAATATTGAAGGGCATCTGCCATGCTTCTGCCTATTGGATGAGTTTTTCGAGATCCTGTTGGCACATGTGCCGACACAGTGACGCTAACGACCCTGTATATATGCCTTGTGTCGACACATGTGTCGGCATATGTGCCGACACATCGGCACTTGTGCCGACACAGTGACGCTAACGAGCCTGTATATATGCATTATGTCGACACATGTGTCGACACATGTGCCGACACTGTGACGCTAACGACCCTGTATAAATGCATGTAAACAAAGTATATATAAAATGGACTCATATCTGTACTAATCCAGATAGCGGTCCGCCTTCAGGGAAGAAAGATTTCGCCCAGTACGATATGGAAGTATTTTACCAGAAAGGAGAACACGGGGGTATGTGTTATTTGCAATGCGGAGACAAAATTAGGCAAATCAAGCTCCACATTCGGGTTTTGGCGCCATCTCAAACCCCATCATTGCCTTGAATATGATAATCTTAAAAATGAACGAGGAAATATAAGCTCTAAGGATGCAATGGGCGCATTGATAGAACATAATAAACCGGAAGTGCGTTTCCAATCTAATGTTATAGACGACGCTCAACAGGGTGCAGGCAGTAAAGGAAGTGCGATGCCAGTATCAACCAAACGTGGAATGTATAAAGATTGGGTGAAATGCGGGGAGTATACCCAAACTCTAGCCAAAATTGAAAATAATGAAAATAAGGGGAAAAACGTGGGATACTTTCAGTGGAATGGATATCAGTGACAGTAATATCGAGGATATGTCATGTGGAAAAAAAACTACAAACGTTGAAGGAAACCGAAATATCAAATGGGGTAATGCAAGGGTGACAAGTACATGAAGTAAAAAATTGCATAATAAAATCAAATGTATATCTGATTTTGTTTCAAAATTATTTGTAATGAAACATGAGGAGAGAGACCATGTCTCAAACGTTTGAGTGCTAGGAGAATTATGTATACTTCAGAAATCTGCGGGAACATAATTGATGGTAATGTGGGCAATAGCAAGATGAAACCTGAAACGATTCGATGTCACAAACATGAATAAGTCATTAAAAAATTAGCGTCCATAAAAAACTCGCTGAAGACTATATACAAAGTATTGGTTACAGGTGTAGGATTCCAAGTGTTGCATGCACTGCTCCCAAAGGTCGACGTTTATTTAAAATGTGTACTAAGGACGTTAGTCTAGAACACCAATAGATCAGAGAAAAAAAAACATACCCACATGATAAATCCTACACCGATATGACGAGTCGACAGCTTCTAGTGAGGAATAAATATACATCATTGATAAAAAAACACATTGTAGCACCGGTACCAATGATCAAGAAAACACAAGAGAGGGAGGTCGAAGTCATTACTTATGTTTCGCCGAGATGCTCACGTCGAAATTTCGGTGTGAAAAAGTTGTGTTTTCGCATAAATTATATCCCATGTATATATATGTAAACATAAAATGTGTCAAAATCTATTATCAATAAAAATAATATATCTAATAAATCTTTGTTTGCAATATCCTAAATTTACCTCGAATGAACTAGCATTGAAAATGCACTAAAACGCCTCTTGCCCCACGTTGAAAATGTGATAGATATTAAGTGAATTGAAGATGTACACATGTATCTAAGCTATCGAAGATATATATCTCATCAGGTGAAGGGTAGCCACACCATAAATGCTCTAGGACCTCTCCATCCAGTAAATCGTCTTCTAAACGTTAAAGTATACATATACACGCTGCAAACCCGCTCATAAAAAACTGCTACGCCATCGGCCCCGAAACAGTCATCATGATCCTCAAACAAAAAAAAAACGAATGGATCATCCACTCCAAGTTAGATTCTTCATGCTTGAGAAAACATAAGCAAAAGTCTACAGCTTCTTCTATGACACACTGAAGTCACGCTACGGTGATAACGTCTCGCTCATCTAATCGGAAACTGACATGTTGCTGATCCAGATCAAGGCGTGGCCGACATTGAAGCGGAAATGCGCCAAGCACCTCTGGCTGAATACATGGACTTCTCCACCTATCTCAAAAATTACCCCTTGTTCGATGAACAAGGGACCGTTAGGTATCCCGTTGCGATTATCTCCGGTCATCGGTGCTTTTCTCTTTCCGGGACCTTGTAGAGGTTTGCCTCCCTGGAACGTGCCGAGAACGGAGGCGGCACCATTAAGTAGTATGATGACAACGGTTTGCGGTCGCTTCATCGCCCGAGAAGGTAACCCTGATGTCCCGCGTGACGCAATGGGTTGCTTCTGCCGCCCGTCAAACACGATTATGCATTTCTCTTACACGGGTACGAGAGAACAATCTGTTGGACGAATAAAATATTTTAATCCACATAAAAAGTTGATATACAATCGTACGCATTGGAAAATTTGTTATAATTGAACAAATATCATTTGCCTTACAAATGTGTAGATTTTCTTACATGGATGTCCTGATATATAT
>SDVV010000112.1:0-40342 GCA_016164225.1 Gammarus roeselii | reverse complement strand
CTCCTCCGAGAGCGGGCTGGCCAGGACTGATAGAGACGCCTCTAGTCCCCTTCTTTATATAGCGGGGAGACCTCCTCCGAGAGCGGGCTGGCCAGGACTGATAGAGACGCCTCTAGTCCCCTTCCTTATATAGGAAGGTGAGGACCCAGTTGCCAGATGTTGCCATCTGGCCTAAAGGGGCCCCTTTAGACTAGGGCAAGAAAAACGAGCTCCCCGGCTGAAGGCCGAGGGTCGCGTCTCGTCCAGGCAAGCCACGCTACTCAGAGAAGGTCCCCACCCCTTCCATGCTCTCATTTTTTTAATATTTTAATATGGGTGGAAGGTCCCATGGGAACTTTTGTTCCTTTATTGGACTTCATCCTATAGCTGGAGTCTCTAACAAGAGCTCCTCGACCTAATTGTTCCAAAGTGGAAGACAGACATTGTCCCCTGAAGGGGGAGACATGGTGGTCGAACATGGTCATACTTGTTCAAACAGACTCAAAAGGTGGCGAAATTCAGGAAGGCGTTAGGCCTAATTTGACTCTACTGAAAAAATCGGCCGAGTTCTGTGAACTTGGTACATATTCTACTACGGGATCATGATATACAGATGCGTAGCAACATTTAAATTTATAGTTTGATTCTAAACTAGGCGGGAGTTTTCCTCGCCTTAGTAAACACATGGCAGGTATGTTATCGCAAAGGATAAGTGCATTTGGTTTTATAGCGTGTGCTATCACAATCGCTGCAAATTCTGCTTCTAGGATTGGTAGATTACATTTAGCCATCATTGCTTGATGAGTGGCAGGGTCATAAATTGATATTTGGTCGGGGGACGCATCAGTAAAGAGAACCTCCGCGACATCTTTATAGTAGTATACATCTTTAGTGTGAAACGAGAGTGGTGGCAAAAGTTGGGTCGCGCTAAGGCAAGGATGGCAAATGCAACCAAGGGACAAATAAGGCTGACATCTATGTCGACTAGTGTAGCCGGAGAGACAGAGGATCGGTACGTGCAGTGGGAAGAGACAAGTAATGTTGATAGGAAGAGACGAGGTTTGCTGAATATTGGCGATGGTCTGTTAAAATCGGTGCTGGGAGTGGCAACGGAGAAGGACCTTGAAGATTTGAGGGATCATTTCGCAAATGCGAACCAGAGTGTTATAACTTCCATCCAAAAGATTAACGTAAACTTCCATCATATCCAAACCACTTTTACCACACTTGTTGATCAGGCTACGGCGGCCCAGGTCGTACTCGAGAGGCTCCACCAACAGTTCAGTGAGTTGGACCTGTATGTAACCGTCACAAACGGCGTCATAAATCGTCGGGAAAGTATTCAATACCTTCTCCTAGTGTCCTTGGACGCCGATGATAAGGCTGCCTTTTTGAGGTTTTAAGCAGTACCAAAAATTCTGGAATACGATCAATTAAAAGCGCTTACGGATGAGAGTATAACCCTATTCAAGGACGCCTATTCGTTCCCGTACGCCTTTTCCGAGAAACTTCACAAACGTACTGTCAACGCTTGAGTTAAAACCAATGATGGAGGATGAGACTTATGCTCTAATCCTACCACCGTTTCAAAACAAAATATGTCATTAGCCACGCTAGCAACGTTTCCAGTGGAAGATCCGGACACAAACCAAACTTATTTGATTAGCAACTTAGCCAAGAACGTGGCTATAACAAGCGACAGGAAGACGTTTGTAGAGAACCTTAATCTGGGGAGGTGTACGGTAAGGGAGGAAAAGTATACATGCTCACTTACAATATAACTGAGTGTAGAGGCAATCCCTTCTTGTTCAGTAGAGAGCTTGTTAAATATCTCACAACTTTACTGTGGGATGGAGCACATAAACCTTACCCGCGTGCTAACTCGACAGATGGGTCAGATTTGTTACTTGTTCATACCCCGACCGGAATGGGCAATGCTGGACTGTCATAAGAGTTTTGAACCAGAATTTGTATAGTTGAAGGGCGCTTATGTATTGCACGCCCCATGTTCATTGATAGCACCATCTTTCAGTGTGTCCACTGTGCGTCATAAGTTCGTCACCATGACAAGCAAGAGACTAGACCTGATTCCCATTCCACGCATCCGGCTGCCAACTTCGGGGCCGATGCCAATACTAGACTCGCAAATGTCAAAATTACCATGAATAGCACGGCGGATGTAGTCGATGGGCTTACGTCCGTTTACACGGATCGCCACAAATACAGTATCGGTAGCGTGACGTTAGTGACGATACTGTTGGTATTAGTTGTCGTTAGCTACCTAGCAATAAAGTATTATAGGCGGCGCAGGCGGCCTGACACGACTTTTTCACCAATAGTCATTCTTCTCACAGGACACTCAGACCGTTCCCTGCCCCATCCCCTCCGCCTGCCCGACCTTATTTATACCCAATAAATGGTTTTGTACCCTGCAACCCTCCCAGGTCCACTCTGATCCCGTTGAAACCTATTTCCTAGATGAATGTCGGGTCGATGTGGATGCAGTATGACGAGTCGCCCAGAGACTGGTGTGAGGCGCGAACTGGATGACCCCGCCCTTGCGTCTCATGTTGCTGCCCACTCACATGTGAACAGCGAGATCGATTGTGCTGGCCCCCGCTCCATCACGAAAAGCCACACTCAGTCGAGAGAAGAGTTGGATGTTGGACCTGTGGAGCCATTTCACACTATCTGATCTGTCCAGCACCCACACGCATCGGCCTGTCCCGGGCTGTCTCAAACATCCCGAGTCCAGGTCTGAGGGGGAGGTGTGACTTGATCCTGCGTGCTAGATACAGATGCAGAAAATGACACAGTGACATGGTCTGGCAAGGTCGAAGCTGCCGCTGTTGTGTAAACAATGGCCTTGTCTATCTGGCAAGGTCGCAGCAGCCGCTCAGAGAGAATGCTTAGGCAAGCTGCCACTGTTGTGTAAACAGTGGCATTGTCGGACAAGGAAGTGGCATCAAGAGTTCATGCAGGACATATAGCGGGGGGTTATAACAATATACAGTAATGATTGCATTCACTTATGATGTCGTGTGTAGGCAATGTTGAGAGGTTGGTTTTAAGCTATTTTGTTACGTGCGGATGGGGCCTTTGTGCCCCAGTAACCGATTCTCCAATGTTGAACTGCAGGATGTTTTGAACAGAGGGTATTAATTGTAAGATTATGTTGCGCTTTCATTAAAGCTGGTTGCCGTGTATTTGGTAGGATGTTGACCCTAAGCCTATTTGTTACTTATATGACTTATTGCTCCTATAACTGCGACATTGTTTCAAGAGGAGTGGCCAGGATTTTGTCCCAGCGAGTGGTGGGCGCTGACGTCACGTTTTAGACTATATAAGGCGATGTCACCAAGTAACGAGAGATTATTCATAACCTAACCATGTGAAGGACACGTCGTCATACTCGTCCTATAGCCCGCCAGTTTTGCCGCTAAGCCCAACTCTCCGTGCCATAGACTCTACAAGTTAGACGACTTTTCAACGTTAGCGTAGAGACTTAGAATTGGACGACTCTTCAAGATCCAAAGCACTTGGACAGTATCACTTCATCACCGTCTTCAATACTATTACTACATCAGAAAAACAGTAGCATTTAGGAAAGAGAATCGAGGTCTACAACGTACATCGAGTTCGACGCTCAGGGGGTCAGTCGGACGAGCGCACCGCTGGACGCGGTCGCGGAGGAGCCCCATCATTCGACATTTGGAACATAGCACTGCAGGTCACTGACCCGGGTGAGCGCGTACTTTGTCACTATATCTACATCTACAAGTCGATAACTCGATAGTACATCTCATCGGTTGTTCAGAGGTGTTGCCTCCTGTAAATTCTGTTAGAACTGTTATTTTTTTCAAGTTATCCGCATGTGTTGTATTAGGATAGCTGATCCTCACGTGTTTGTATTTGGATAGCGACCAATAGTGGTACAACGGAGCTATAGGCTAGTACACATATATGTATTTGAACTGTCTATACTGTTTTTTCCTCTGCATTCAGTTGTGCATAATATAGATAGGCTGCGTCATCTGTGAGTGGGTAGTAATTTGAAGCCAGTCTCAGGTTTTCCTTGAGTATAAATATATTAAGAAATCATTCAATGTTCCCAGTGATTTCAATTCCCTTCACATAGTAGCAGACGTATGGGAACCCTTTACTCACATATTATCTCCTAGACCCACTCAACTGAGTAGCTGGAGAGTGTCATTTTGGGTAAACACCCTAGACCCCTCCTGGGTCGGGCGAACTCCCAGCTCGTCGGTCATTGAAAAGTATCTATCGTTACATGATTTGATTGCCTTTGATTTCTTCGAATTGATCGGGCGGGCACAATAGCATAAAGGCATTAAACTTTATACGTTGTGTGGCACTGTCTTATTCAAACAATTTTACTTTATCTCTAACGATTCATTTCCTTAACAGACTTTTTCTGATATTGATTTCTAGCTCGGAGAAGTGATCTTCCTGAGATATTTTCGCTAAGAACAAACAAAACGGTTGCATGCCCAACTCTTTCATCTGTATCATTGAAATAGTCTACGTAGAATACAATGTTGTGCTGTTCATCGTGCTTCTGATCTTCAATCAGTCACTATAGAATACTTCTTTAAGTACTACGCTTCACTCTCCCTGTAGCTGTATTCCTGGAAAAAGTTGTTTGTAAAACTTGAAGATGTGTGGTTTTGGTACAAATGACTACTGCCAAGCGATGAGACTTAGACAAAAAAGTCTTCCTGCTCTTGCATCGTGCACTGGTTCCTACGTCATAGTGACAACAAACCGCTTGTGGACATCAATATATACTCTAACTAGTTGGACAATGAAACATGTTCAGGTATAAATTCATTTATTTTCCTATATTCGTGAATACAAAATACTAGGAATATTTAGAGATTAACACCTAGAAAAGTTGATGTACTTTCGTTGTTCACGCGAGTACACTCACCAAAGACGGCCGCACCCAGCTTACGTCTCTTCCAAGTTAAATCCATTTTTTACATCGACGTCATCATCCACGACACATCGCTTCCTCTTTTTAGTGACGGTAGGTTCAACTTTATTTTTTGGGGGGGGAATGTCTGGATGCCCATAGGCAAGAGTTGTGCACGCATCAACATAGTAGCACTTATTTTCAAATTTACTTAAACAATTTTTAATAGTGCGTACATTTTGAAGCTGGAATGCTTGCGCACGAATGTTGTGTATGGTTTCAAACTGTGTATATATTTTCTGGTTATGGATGTCTCTGTATTGTTCATGTCTGGTTTTGGCTTGTGTCTGGTAATTGACACCATTAGCAACTATTTTTTAAATGTCGGACCCGAGTAACATACTATAACACTTTGGTTGCAATCAAATAATTTCACTCGGGTTCTCGTTGGCCGTTACGCTTTTCAGTAGTCCCAGCTGTCTTTTCCTTGCTTCATCATACAAGGGATGGTGTTTGGGGTAGTTGGAGAAGTTCATGTATTCAGCCAGGGGAGGTTTACGCATTTCCGCCTCAATGTCATCCACACATTTGAACTGGAGCAGCAACGAGTCTGCGTCCGAGTAGATGAGCGAGACTTTGTCACCGTATTTGGGTTTCAGAGTGTCATAAAAAAAGCTGTAGACGTTTGCTTTAGCTTTCTCAAGTACGTTGAATCCAACTTGGAATGGGTGTACCATTCGGATTTTTTTTGTTCGCGAGGATCATGATGACTGTTCCGGGGCCGATAGCGTAGCAGTTTTTCAGGAGGGGGCTGCCAGCGTGTTTTCGGAACTCGTTGGCTGTGCACACGACTTTTGCCTCTAGTCTTTTCTTGAGCGGATTGAACAAAAGCTTCCCGTATATACTATTTGAGAGCAGTTTATATAGGAACTTTTTGGAATAGTTCGTAGACTCCTGACGTTTCTGTATATGAATTCTAATGAAGGATTTGAAATAATCGATGATCCTTGGTGACTTCCAGTCTTTGTTTGATGAGTATTTGCAATGATTCCAGGGCCGTGAGGTAGTCAGTTTGGGGCAGATGACTAGCAGCCAGCTTACGATCTGCTCGTTTTCTGTTATTGAGAGGTTTTGAGCCTGCCAAGAGTTTTTTTGTGAAGTGAGAAACATCGTCCAGCCTAACCTCTTTGTGATGCGGCAGTAGTGGCAGCTCGTCTGTTTTCCGTGCAACTTCATCGCTGACTTGAGCATCGATACACACAATGTATGTGTACTCGCCAGAACAGCTCGCGTTTACCAAGTCGAATGCTTGAATTTCTTCGGGTGTGAGCTCTGTGATTTCGCAAATGATAAGGGGCTCACTCAAAGATCCACCATAAAGACTGTTAAAGTCCCACATTGTTGCTGAAGACACAAGTAGTTAAGGGTCAAAGTCTTTGCAGAGGTAATTATTTATCTTGGTATGACCTTTCGTCAACGTAAGAAATCCGCCTCATGCATTTATGACAATCAAGTGGAGCAGATCGATATATTCAACCAACTCCAGTTCTATCTTGCCTTCGTAGAGATGGGATGTCTGTTTGGTCCAGCACAGAATCCGTTGTGATGGCTTCGTAGCAGAAATCACACTTCCAAGTAGCGAGTTCTGGAACCTTGTCACTGTAGCCGAGACTAGCGACATGGGATTTGAGGAGCAGCATGTCGTGGCCATATCTTTAAGATTTTTGGCAAGACTGTCTAAACTTGATTTGAGAAAGGAGTATGAGTCGATGAACTTGACACCGTACTTGCTCTTGGCATCATTCAAAGAGACAAAGATGCTGAATATTTTGTCTGACTGTTTCGGCAACACACGGATATTCGAGAAGTCAGTGCCGTCCAGTCCTCTCAATATAAATCTCATGTCATAGGCTCATGCATTGTGAGCTATGTAAGGCATGAACCTGAGTTTCTCCGTGATTCTGAAATCGCAATTTGAGCACAGAGACCCAATATAGTTGCCAGATACCACTTCTTTATTGGATCCGGAGACACCCGAGTTGTCAGCCTAAGGATACAGGCACTTCTGTGTATCGTGTTGCCAGCCCAAGGATACAGATTCTTCTGTTAAGCGTGTTATCAGCCCATGGATACAGACATTTCTGTTTATCGTGTTGCAAGCCCAAATATACAAACACTTCTGTTTATCGTGTCAGCCCAAGGATACAGACACTTCTGTTTATCGTGTCGCCGGCCTGAGGGGACAGACACTTCTGTCCCCTCATGGGCGCTGCCTCGCCCATGAGAGCAGTGTCTCTTGCCCTCCTTCCGGACATCGTACCGCTGCTACGGGACTCCTCGACATGACTCCGGACATCGTACCGCTGCTACGGGACCTCGCACGGCAGTAACGGGACATCTTACCGCTGCTGCGGGACATCGCGTCAACAAAATAGCCCTTATTGCATGGTCTGTTCCTTAACAGTCATTTATAAGTATACTGACCCATAATACTTCAAATGCAACTGGTTGTTGTCATCACACAACTATATTTGGAACGTATTTCCGCACTGTTAGGATATTTCTGTTAGAATGACACACTGTTATGATGCAGCTCTGGTTCGTTTACCTTTTATTTTAGCGGTGCGTGTTTACCTGCCGTGCGTGTTTACCCAGCATTCTAATGTGTTATTGGTATTCAAATAATCAGCATTTCCAAATGAAACCGGTTTGCAGTAACAAAATCCGAGAAAATTTGGAGTGGGCAGTATCATTGCACTAAACTCCGAAACCATAAACCAAGCAGCCACCATCTGATCAAGAAAGATTATGTCCATGTTATGTCGTCAGTTTACTTACTGGGGAATAAGTACCAAAAAACATCCCAAATAAACTCAATACCCTAAAATTTATCCCGCAATAAGATGTAACTTGCACTAACGCGCCTACGACTATTGTCAAATCAAATCAAATCGAATCAATTCTAATCAAAATCAAATCAGTGAATCAAATCACTAGTACTATTTTTGTATCTGTTATTACTCCAGTTCCATTATAATAAAAAAAGGAACAACAGGGTATACAAAATTATTTGTCTATGTGGCATTAGCATCAATCATAATCAAGTGGAAACTTCTGGAACTTAAAAACTAGGAGCAACTATATAAGCTATTCTCTCTCTATGGGTGCCCTCACGCCTCTCCCTCGTCCCCCGCCCCCCTACAACCGTTGTCAGAGTCGTTCGTTCCCTACACCTTAACCGTATTCTAAGATGTCACTGGCATTACGAATTTCAACATTATCAAATGTGGCCGATTCTCTGTAACAAAACCACAAGTATCTTGTATCAGGTAATATCACTGTATTGTACCACTTTACATCTCGCAGCTTAGAATCGTTCAACGATTTCATAACACCCCCTTCACTGAATTGTAATTACTTTTTCGACATCTTCTGATACTCCGCCGGTCATGTCTGGTACAAGACTGGTGCCCGGAATCATGATATCATTCTTTTATAGAGAAGAAGATGGGAGCAGCTAAAAGTTAGTTTAGCTTTGCAGTCGACCCAAATCCCGCAATATGAAGTAACCTTGCGCTAACGCGCATCCGACGATACGCGCATCCGACTCTCATTTGTATTATTCCCGTTCTAATTCCGTTTTCGGATCGTCGACATAATTGTCACGTCCAGCATCGAATTATAGTATTGCATTCAGATCTGCTGTCTACAAGAAATCACAAAAAATAGAACAGAAGCCAACGGTCCATTTTCCCAACAGTAAATTCTATAACAGTCCAAGATAGTTCAGGCTAAGCTAGAATGTGGCATCAGCCAAACTTCTTACGCCCCCGAACTAATGGATTGCCGAAATTCTTCTGGCTCTGCCAGAACTTTGCGTAGCAGTCCCTCAAATGGGGACTGCAAAACATTGCACTGTAAGTTTTGTCAAGCGGCAGAGAAAAACAAACAACCGAAAGCACAAATCTGTCACGCCTCCGATAACTTATCCGAAACAGAGACAGTCTCATCCAATGACTTATTCATATTAGAGACAGTCAACACGGATATCCGATTGATCGCTGTTGAAATAAAATTGAAAAACGTGCTGAAACAATTTCATGAATTTAAAGACCTGATAAGCAGCGAATTAGCAGCAATCAAAGAAACTGTCGAGGTCACCCAAAATCAAGTGAAAGAACTCCAAGTGCACCTAGACTCCGAATTCGCCTAGAAGCTGAGACAAACGATCGTATTAAACCGATAGAAAACTCAGTCAAAGATAGCGAGACGCTGTACTCAACTGTAGTTAGTAAGAGGCAGCCACGCTGTGACAATGCATCCCACGTTGGACCACAATCTCACCACTTTCAACCCAATACACGTAACCAATTCGATGCATTGCCCGATAAAATGGACTCTCAGAATACAGAGGAAATTATTGTGATTGGTGATTACAATGTCACCTCCTTCAAATCAAATCAGCGAAAAGGGAGAATTCAACTGAAAATACTCGGCAAAGCTGATTTAAAAGTTGACGAGGTCAAAAGCATAATCGAAAAAGAAAAGGTACATTCATCTAAGCAAATTATTATACAAGTCGGAGCTAATGACGCGGCGCAGACAGAATCGACATAGAAAAGGTATGAAGCCATGCTTAACAACATCAAACATTTACACGTGAACCTCCATGTCACTGGGATCCTGCCCATCCAAACCAAAGTAGATACAAGTTAATCAAGATGATTTTCCTTAACAATCGCCTAGCAACTTTCTGCAAAGCCCAGAAAATCTCTTTCTCGGATCATTGGGATACGATGATCGACCCAAAGTACTATAACTTTATTAGAATCTCCAACAAGGCTCGCATTAATACGTATAGACTTGATACCATCGAAAGCACCCTTAAAAACATCGCCCCTGGACTTGTCAACGAAGATAAGCCAAAAAACGTAAACGATATCATACCAACAACTCCGTTAGCAGTGCATGACGAAACGACACAGCGACCTCCGCCCGTTTAAACACGAGATACACCACAAATACAAATGCCTATCAAAACACCACCACAGGTCGTAGCAAAAAAGTTCCTGGCATCAATCCAGTCCGAGTTAGAGGCAGAAGTCGCATCTCCGCTAGCAGCCTGTGTAAACGAAAACGAAAGTCATGGCTCCGAAACAAGACCTCAGAGTGAAAGCAAAATAAGTCAAGCAAATCAGGTCAATGTGACATACGGTACTCTCAAATGTTTCTAGGTGAACGCTAGAAGTCTCAGAGACAAAATCGAAGAATTCGGTATACAGGCATTGAATGACAGTATCGACAAAATAACAATCACAGAATCGTGGATGAAATTGAGCACTAGGCATTATTTAGGCGAATTTACTCCTCGCGGGTACTCACTATTTCACAAAGATAGACAAGGCCGAAAGGGTGGAGAAGTGCTGTTTCTCGTGAAAATAGTCTGCAAATATTAGAAGTCACCATTCTAAACAACAGGCACGACATAGTATCAATCCATGTGGTCGGTAAACATATAAAATGTCAAATCACTTTCGTCTATCGCCCCCTAAAAGCAAGGTTGCAGATGATATCGATCTTTATAACACCCTCGTCGATGTTGTCACAACACAACACAGTATTGTGTTTGCCGACTTCAATATCCAGAACATTGATTGGGAATCAGACAAATGCACTGCAACCGGCCAACGTCTGATTGATTTTGCAGGCGATAAGCTCATGATCCAAATGGTAAAGACAACTACAGGAGGTAGCAACAGTCTTGATTTCCTATTTAGTGCAAGCGACTCTCATGTCACGAACGTAGAAGTAGGCGAACCACTCGGAACTAGTGCCCACAACTGTATCCGTTTTTTTGATAGGGCTCGAGTTGAAAACATCAGCGAACTGCGAAAAAATCTTTATCTTCAGATTAGCTAATTTTGATGGCTTAGGAGAGTCAATGGAGTCAGCATATATAACCCTCGGACATGATGTCAATCAATCGCTTGACTATTTCTTGACTGCACTTAAAAAAATACGAACGCGAGCAATATCCCGCGCAAGAACAGACAAAAAGCCGTCTTTCAGCCCAAGTACTGAAAAGGAGATATGCAGCCCCTTCATTCACGAAAGAAAGCAAATCATTTGATAAAACAGAGACATCCACACGACGACGTAGCAAAAAATGAATACAAAATTAGCAGACGAGATCTAATGAGTGTTCCTGAAACGGAAGAAGAAAGATTATGAAAACGAAATTGCTGCCAATAACAAAACTGATCCGAAAAATTTTTTTAGTTATATTTCGAGCAAAAAAAATCGAAATCTGTAATAGGTCCTTTCGAGAACGATGTTGGTGTGCTAGGAACGGACATCACTAAAATGAGTGTTCTACTGAATGAATACATTTGCTCTGTATTTACGTTAGAGAATCAGGATATTCCTAATTCTGAGGATATCATAGTGGCAGACGAATTGAAGCTCTCACCACAGTGAATTTTCCCCCGCTGAAGTTATTAAATATATAGAGAAATTGAACTCCACCAAATCTCTAGGTTCAGACCAAATTCATCCCAGAATTCTATTAGAGAGTAGAATCGAAATCGCTGAACATTTATCTAACATTTTCCCTCAATCTCTCACAAATGGCACCTGCCCCTCTAGATGGAAAGAGGTCAATGTTAACCCAATTTAAAAAAAAATGGGGACGAAAAGTGTCCCGGCAACTACCGTCGAATTAGTCTCCCCTCAGTGTGATGTTGGATAAAATTACAAAATTCTTAGAATCGAACATATTGATTGGCGACTCGCAGCATGGCTTTAGACACAACCGTTCCTGTCCTACGATTCTGCTATTCTTTTTCAGAAATGTAATCGAAATCCACGACAAGCGGCGCTTCCTTCCCCTGGGGGTAATGTTACAAGCGGCATGCCTCAAGGATCCATGTTAGGGCCAGTTATCTTTATAATATTCATTAACGATCTTGACAGTAACGTACTCTCAAACATTAACAAGTTTGCAGACGATACTAAGATCGCAGGAATAGTGCAAACTGAACTAGAGTGTTAGCAGATCCAACAAGACTTGAACAAAATTGCTGATTGATCAGAAAAGGGGCAAATTAAAATTAATGTAGACAAATGCAAAGTTATGGACATAGGTCCTCATAACCCCAAACACGAATATTCAATGTCTGGAAAGAAACTCATTCCCGTCACCGAAAGGAGAGATTTAGGTGTCATCATTAGTAATGACTTTAAAAGCAGCAAGCAATGTAACGATGCTGCCAAGAACGGCAACGAAATGCTAGGTATGATATCCCGCACGATCTCTTACATAAACCAACACAATATGCTCAAGTCCATAATGCATTTGTTAGACCGCATCTCGAGTATGCCGTTCAATTCTGGTCTCCATTTCTTAGAAAAGACCTCATTAACCTTGAAATGGTTCAACGTAGAGCTACTAAACTCATCCCCTCACTGCGGAATAAATCGTACGAATGCAGGCTTCGTGAACTCAATTTTTATTCGCTAGAGAAACGTCGAGTCAGAGGCGACAAGTGTAAGATTATGAAGGGCAAGGAAAACGTTAACCGAGCGAGCCTTTTCACTCTAGATACAAACGGAGTGACTAGGAACAACCGTTGGGAAACTTGTCTCACTCGACATCACGCGCAATTTCTCAACGTGTAGAGTTGTCGAAGAATGGAACAAACAAAATTTCCTGTTGTTGTAAGAAAAACAGAAATGGCACACGAAGCTCTCTTAGACGTTCTTTTTCAGCACTAATCCACTTGCTATCAAAAGGCAACCTAGTTTGGGCCAATAGGCTTCTTAGACGCTCCAATCCAAAACTAACCCTCTTGGTATCAAAAGGCAACCTAGTTGCGGCCCATAGACCTGTTGTTGTCTTCCTACACTTGTAAACACTTGTAAGCCCTCTATGTAATGATTATGATAGCGAATATTTTTTACCCGTTTTTTCCAAAAAATGTCCCCGCAGAGCTCACATGTTTTGCTTCCGCAATATGTTTTTAAGTCTTGTTTTGTGAGGACAGGGTCGGGGTACAATGGTAGGGTAGACATATATTCACTAAAATCCAGCAACATATTTTTGACGAGATGTGTCTCCGTCTCCTAAAGCGGAACTGAAGTCGAATCGACTATCTTTGTGCCTTACAATTATTCCGTCTTTATCATATAGAGTATAACTGTACATGCACAACTTGTGTATGTTGACTACAGTTTTTCCCTCTGGTTTAGACTCCAGAACAGATTCACAGTCATAGTAACAAACAACGGGCGATTTCATTGTTGCGTGCATGACTGAGAAATGGTACATTTCGCATTCTCTAGGCATACCTACGTTTTGCAAGCTTTTAATGGACGAACACAGCTTTACGTGCCCAGATTTTTTTGCTTGCATTCATGCTCTGCATACAAAACCGACAAATAAAGTTATTTATCATGCTATTATCTCTAAATGCACGCACAAATGTAGAGAAACACGGAATGAGCATGACATGATTGGCATCTAAGATTTGCACAAGGTGGATCGTGCGCGCCTCATTTCTTCTAAACTGCCTCTGTATATACTGACAAAGCCGTAACCTTCCTTTTCTTTTGTGATTTGATATAAGCTTTTGTTCAGGTTACATCCCCTTTCTATAAGAAGTAAATCTTCTGGAGCCACAGGTTTGCCCATGACAAGTTTTGGAAATTGGAAGAAAGTGTTTTTGTACGAGAGATAAGTAAGCTCCGACCGTTGTTTAAAAATTGGGAGGTGTGTATTTTCAGACAAATGGAAATTTGCGATGAGGCTAGTGAGCACGCAATTATTCTTTGTCATGATATTGACAATGTGGTAGTGGCCGGGACAGTTTTTGGGCAAGGAACATTATCACCCAATTTCTTTGTTCCTTCAACCCTCGTCTTGCAGAATGTAAGCTCAACACTGGTTACTGTATTAATGCTCCAGCCACTACCTTCTCGCTCCTGTTTGTCTAATTTATTTTGTAAATCTACACAGAAAACCTCAATCAGCTCAGATAGCAAAGTGTTTTTTGTTAGCTGGATAGCTTTTGGGTTTATCATCGGCATCTGTCATCTACAGATGCATCCTAAACTTGTTTGCTCATCCTAACATTCACGATGCATTGGAGTCTTTGGAATGGGCCTATTTAGATTCAGTGTGTTCCCCAAATTCCTCGCGTCCTATTGTAATCTTCGATGATATGTTGACATGTTCAGTCTATGGTATAAATTTTGAAGTGACAAAATTGTTTCTGAAAATTCCTCTACAGGTAGGCGGATAAAGGCGACGAATGGGTCCGAAGACGGAGCCGATCCATCAGTAGGCTAAACATCGGGTTGTTCCGAAGACGAGGCAGTAGGCTGAACTCCGGGTAGTTCCGAAGAAGGAGCAGTAGGCTGAACACCGGGTTGTTCCGAAGACGGATCAGCAGCAGTAGCACCGGGTTGCGGGCTTACGCTCGGGCTTGTGGACATTGCGAGGCTTGTGCTAGGTGGCGGGCTTGCGCAAGGACATACGAGGAGTGGACAGGCCTCATTTCGGTATGGTCTGTTGCCACAAACACTCCCTGCATCCTCCAACAATGGCATATCCACCATCATCATATTGTTTTGGTTCACCCAACATGAATAAACAAAGTTATGTCTTTGAAACAGTACTTACCTTCCCAAACAAGACCAAGACCACAAATAATGTCTGGGCTGCGGCACTTGCCGTTTTATACAACAGTTGCCATACCCGTGCCAGATAACTTGACCAAATAAAAACGAAATCAAAACCAAAACCAAACGAAAACGAAACCGCTATACGTGTTATAACCTTTGGTGGGATCACATAAAACTGGCATTGCTGGGGCGGTGGACACACACATCATCAGCTTCTCGTCGAGTAAACATCCTCCTATTCAAGATTGATCAACAAGTCCGAAAAATGGTGTTGATAGAAGTAGGAAATTTCGCAGTGTCCTATAACCGGACAACACCAGAGGTTTGCATTCATTGAAACTGCCTATTTTGTTTTAACAACACTACCAACATTTCAAGTTATCCTGAATGTTTTGAAGATGAAGAAACAGGGGACTGTTTTAATACGACAATACTCTTCGAGTGCGGAGCTGGAGTGCAACTCGGAAGAAATATCGCTTATGTTTTTAAACATGAAATCAAAAATGCACAAATCTAGAATTGTACTATATCCTGACATTATAGTTAGCTTCCTCAGTCAAGAGGTCACGATGCTGGTGTGTAGTACATCTCAGTCACTTGAACAAATCTCGGAAGACAAGCCCCTAACGATGGACATACCAGACAGATAATTCCATAACATTTTCTCAACCTATGGTGAAGATGTTCCTGAAGGAAGATGTTAACCCTATTAATCAAAATGTAGAAACATTATTTTGTATACACTAACATTTGTATTGCATCATGTCCGACTTTGTATAAGTCAGTTTCTAAAGTCTGTTGCGGGTAGTGCCACGCTTGTGTCTGCATCGGTGGTCTCTGCCACGGTTGTCGAGGTTGCCATGCTTGAGGCTGCTGCCGTTGCTGACAGTGATGTTTAGGCAGCGGATGACGCTTGTAGTTTGTGTTACCGTACCTAGGATTACCGTGAAAGTTTGGGCGATGACTGGCCAGCGGACAGCTCTGATACGGATAATTTGCTGGAGGGTACTGCGTCGGTCTGCAGGTGAACGAGAATATTTAGAAAAACTATAACGAGAGTCCAAAAATATGTACACATTTTCGTTAAACATACCTTATCATCACTAAAGTTCCGTGTTGATCTGGCCTACCCCCGATCGAGTTGTTACCACGATCTGTTGAATAAAAAAAGTAATGAAATAATGAAGATAAAGATCGATTGCTGGAAGAAACATACAGAAGCCACATACGCTGATAATTACCTGGTGACACCGAACGGGTCCTTGATTTCAGCATATCCTTGATGGAATACATCTGCAAAAAAGAGAAAGTATATATAAATTAAAGGTTCATTGAAAAATAGTGAGTTGGGTATCACCTGATGGGTAAAATGGAGACTGTTAGGTAAGCAGGACGTTAACATATTCAACAAACCCACGCGATTGTTTGTGAGCGGGTTCTCATCTAGTAGAAAGAGTGTCCTTGTTGGAAAATTAATCACACATCACCTCAGCTTCGGTGAGGTGGTCATCTCGGGGTCAGAGCCCTTTTCCTGTAAGGAAACATGATAAGATAAAAATTCATACAGGACAAGTCGCATTCGATCCATTATCCGAAAACGAATTGTAAACTCCTTGTAGTGTATGACAATTTCATGTTAGAAAGAGTCTCTACGTATTATTGCAAATGTTTACTGTCGGGGCCGCCTTGCTAATATCAGTGCGATATATTTGAACCAATCGCTCTATAACTCTAACCCATTCCACCTCACAATATCTTTGAATACCACACACTTTCTTATCATACGCATGCGCGATATAAATCAATTACGTTACTTTGGTAAAACATTCCTTGCAAAAGACAAGACTGAATCGTTTATCTCCAGATATAAGATGCATGTGGAACAAAAAACATATGGGCACATCTTGCTTGATTCTACACCCACCCAAGTAGTTCGAAACTCTTGATTAGAGCACAAATTGAGGAACATGAATTTGAACAAGTGTTGCCTATATAAAATATAATGTATGCTAGATTTGAGATTACTATTGAATTGGAATGGAGAGTGTCTACTAGAATACAGAGGCTGTTGGACCCTACCTACAATAGCGCGAAGGCCCTACATCAAAGTTATACGAACAATTGTCCGTCTACAACAAGGCGAGATGTTGACTAATTTTTTCATGGGTCATAGATTTATGGACGATTTAAACAACCTCCCTTGAAATTTACCAGACGCATATCCACAGCTGCGCGTCCTGGATAGATTCTCTGTGCCGATGTTGCCTATATGGAATATTATTCAGATAAAAATAACGGATTTAGATTTTTACTGATCGACATTGATATATAGCTACAGCAAATATTTGTATATACAACCCTTGAAACCTATTTCATTCGATAATATATCGAACGAACTAGTATGGCTGACAACTCGGATCAGTTCAGATCAGGGAAGCAAGTTTATGAACAAAAACTCTAAAGCTCATTTGACAAGCACGAACATATCCATTTATTACACCTACAACAAAATCGTTGGAGCATCACCTGCTGAACGAGTCATACGGACTATGAAACTGAAGTTGGGTAGGAATATGCATGTTAAAAAGACAGAACGCTATATAGATGACTTGCAAACAATTGTGAACATGTACAATATGACACAACATTCATCATTCTTGGGCCGGGTCCCCTTTGACATTTATTTATTGAACGACCCGAAAGAAATTCAGACATTGTTTGCGGAAATGAATAATATACGACGTAAAAGAATAAAAGTGCCTAGTACATAACTAAAGATTGTAGCGTACGTACGCCCACAGTGCAGTGATGCCAGTCTCAAAACATTCAGGCGAGGAAACAAACCAAAGTTCACGAAGGAAGGGTTTCGTATTTCCCGTTTTGATCAAAAACATTACCCTCCGACCTATGAAATAATACTGCTTGATACTGATGAACCCATCAAATGTTTTGCCTACAGGCAGGAACTAGTTCAGTGTGACCGACCTGATATTTATTCCATCAAGGTCTTGAAGAGCTGAATTTGACGAGATAGAAAGCAAATCTACGTGATTTACACGAATTATCCAGACAGCAAACTTACGTTGATTAATGAAGGAAACGTCGTGTCGTGATGTGTGATAAACGTACTCTGAAATGAAAATTGAACTTTTATGATAAACTAAATCAACTTATATCATCCAAACGTAGTCATCTTATCAAAATATAACAGATAATGAAGTTAGAATCATCTGCGAAATATTTACATATATACTGAGCGGGAAATAGGTCTGTGACAAGCTAACCAAGACGGGTAAATGAATTCAACTCTATACTAAAACAATAAGGCAGCAAATCGTCCGAGAGTAAATCGTCCGTGAACAAAAGGAAAATTTTATCAACTGTGCGTGGAGGGTTTCTGTTAAATTTCCTATTACCACTGCAGTGGGGGTCTTGACAAAAATTATTCATGGATGAATCGGTTTACTATCTAGTTTCAAAATTCAAGATGGTTAAGTTTATAACGAATCACATTGGCGGTAGCGCTACACTCTTTTCTGTCACAACAGGGCCAGAAATAGCAGAACATATCAGTATGTATCGCAGTCAACGATTGAACGAGCGTGGGGACGATATGCTAGTTTTGAACGCTTAGCCTAAGATAACACTGAAATTATTTCATTTTAACCAAGGCCGATATCGCACCAATATCACAACAAAACCCACACCGGAACCGACAAACAAAAGGAGCCACCTAATAGCGACGTTGCAACACTCTATACTGCCTCATTGCCCTCGTGGCTAAATCATTGTCATCCGGTTTGCTTCACTATCTAAAAAACAACACAGCTATTAAAATTGAACCGAACAATTTGTTAGCCATCCCAATGTCCAAAATCATATTCACCTTCTCGATCTACTCAGAAGTTTATTGGTCAATAAGACAGTGATGAGCAAAGATGTCAATGACGTCCTTCAAACGTTCCTAGATAAGATGCTAGAAGCCTTTCACATAAATAGACTATTGAAAATTTATGAAGAGGAGAAGGACGCGATATACAGTTTTTGGGACAGTTTATAAAATGACACACGGCATCGTAACACCGACATAACACTCGTAAACACTGGTAAACATTCACTGTATGAAAAATCACAAGCAGCATAAACTGGTGCGCGAAGCATGTTCGACTGTGACAGGGTAAGACATATATGCCATCGCACCACTTGCGGGAGGTAGTCCCTTTTCGCGTGCAAGAGATAAGCTCCCGTGAGCATCCCAACACTGCACACATGAGTATGACTGGCAAATATAACGTATGTGAACAGGAAATAAATAGGGTCCCATACGGCAAAAACACTCTTAATATTTCTAACACAACCGATATTTATCTAGAATGCCACGTATTATAACACTGATACTAAAATAAAATATAGGTATGTTCATTTTGAATAACAAACTTCGGGAGCAAAATCTAACGCAGGTCCATTTCAAACAGCTGCACGTAAGGCACTGCCGCAAAGACCATGAACGGAGTCCCGAGCACAGTCCGAGGATGCTCTCATTGACTTGGACGGGGGTGTCGGGGTAACAAACGTATGAGGTTGCTCACTCATTAGCAGCTGGGTTACGAAGAGCAGGGCATCGTCAGTGCTCCGCTCTTCCATTAGCTGTTTGGATAGGCGGGCGGGGCATCGTCTGCGTTTTGCTGTCATACATGCCCTGGGAATCCTATCTGCACATATGCCCTGGGGATCCTATCTGCATATATGCCCTGGGGATCCGCGCTGCGTAACAGCCCTGGAGACATGGCGTGCAAAACAGCCCTGGAGATAGGGTGTGAGCGGAGCTCAGATGATGCCCCGCCCGCCTATCCAAACAGCTAATGAAAGAGCGGAGCACTGTCGATGCCCTGCTCTGCGTAACCCAGCAGCCAATGAGTGAGCAACCTCGTACGTTTGTTACCCCGACACCCCCGTCCAAGTCAATGAGAGCATCCTCGGATTGAGCTCGGGACTCTGTTTATGGTCTTTGCGGCAGTGCCTTACGTGCAGCTGTTTGAAGTGGACATGCGTTAGATTTTGCTCCCGAAGTTAGTTATTCAAAATGAACATACCTATATTTTATTTTAGTATCAGTGTTATGATACGTGGTATTGTAGATAAATATTGGTTGTGTCAGAAATATTAAGAGTGTTTTTGCCGTATGGGACCCTATTTATTTCCTGTTCTCATACGTTATATTTGCCAGTCATGCTCAAGAGTGCAGTATTGGGATGCTCACGGGAGCTTATCCCTTGCTCGCGGAAAGGCACTACCTCCCGCAAGTGGTGCGATGGCATATATGTCTAACCCTGTCACAGTCGAACATGCTTCGCACACCAGTTTATGCTGCCTGTTATTTTTTATACAGTGAATGTTCCACAGTGTTTACGAGTGTTATGTCGGTGTTCCGAAGCCATGTGTTATTTTATAAACTGTCCTAAAAACTGTCTATCGCGTCCTTCTCCTCTTCATAAATTTTCAATAGTCTATTTACGTGAAAGGCTTCAAGCATCTTATCTAGGAACGTTTGAATGACGTCATTGACACCTTTGCTTATCACTGTCTTATTGACCTATAAACTTTTGAATAGATCAAAAAGGTGAATATGATTTTGGACATTAGGATGGCTAACAAACCCGTTCAGTTCAATTTCAAGTGCTGTGTTGTCTTTTAGATAGTGAAGCAAACCGGATGACAATGATTTAGCCACGGGGACAATGAGGCCGTATATAGTGTTGCAACGTCGCTATTATGTGGCTCCTTTTGTTTGATCGGTTCCGGTGTGGGTTCTGTTGTGATATTGGTGCGATATCGGCCTTGGTTAAAATGAAATAATTTCAGTGTTATCTTAGGCAAAGCGTTCAAAACTAGCATATCGTCCCCACGCTCGTTCAATCGTTGACTGCGATGTATACTGAAATGTTCTGCTATTTCTGGCCCTGTTGTGACATTCCAACGAAAAATTCTCGTTAAACCAGGCTTGAAATTTGACGATGTTGAATAAACAATCAAAAAGAAAAACATACCTTCTTCTAAACCGACCATGCTAAAAGTCGAGGCTAAAGACGTGGTGGCGCAGACGGAAGAAAAATGGGTAAGGTATAAAACCATGCTAACAAACGTCAAACTATCGCATGCGAACATCCATGTCACTGGCATCCTGCCCCATCCAAACCAAAGTAGATACAAATTGAGCAAGATGATATTTCTAAGCCATCGCATAGCAACGTTATTCAAAGCACAGCAAATCTCATTCTCGACCCATTGAGAAACGATGATCAACCTCATAAACTATGATTTCGATAGAATCACTAACAAGGCACACAATGAACATGTCTGGGCTTGATACTCATGAAAGCATCCTTACGAATATCGGTACTGGCCTCGTCACCGAAATTAAATCAAAAAACATTCTCGACCCCCAACACAAGACTCCGTCCCTACTGCCCAACAGAATGAGTCAACAGCCGCCGCCCAAGCAAGTAGCAATCACGGACCCTGCAGTAATGATAGAGGAACAGCCAACATAAATAGATTCACCACTAACAAAAAAGTCCATCAAAATAACACAGCAGCCCCCGCCCGCAACCGAAGAGTTTCTGGCAGGATTCCGAGCCAAAACACTCTCAAATGTTACTATGTAAACGCTAGATGTTTCCGAGACAAAATCAACGGATTGGGAATCCTCACAATTAACGATGAGATCGACATAATAGCCATCACAAAATCATGGATGAAATCGAGGACCAGAAATTATCTAGGCGATTCACTCCTCCGGGCTTTTCCTTATTTCATAAAGATAGACTAGGCCGTGAGGGTGGATGAGTATTGTTTCTCGTAAATAATACTCTACAAATAATCGAAAATCTCTATTCCAAGCAGCAGACACGATATAGTTCCAATTCAAGAAGTCGGTAAACATACATAGTGTCAAATCACACTAGTTTATCGTCCTCCCAAGAGCATTGTCGCAGATGATATCGATCTTTACAACACCCTTGTCGATGTGGTCAGAGCACAAAGCAGTATGGTACATGGAGATTTCAATATTCCTGACATCGATTGGGAGACAGAAGAATGTACGGCCACTGGTCAAAGCCTGATTGATTTTGCTGCCGATAATTTTATGACCAAAATAGTGAAGACACCTACAAGAAGTAGTAATATTCTTGATCTCATATTTAGTTCAAGTAACTCTCATGTCACGAAGATCGAAGTGGGCAAACCCCTCAAAAATAGCGATCACAACTGTATCCGTTTTTTTGATTGAGCTCGGTTTGAAAACGTCAATTAACTGCGAAAAAGTCCCTAACTTCAGACTAGTCAACTTTGATGTCAATCAATCGCTAAGCAATTTATTGAGTGAACTTCAATATATTGAAAATGACCATGTCTCTCGCAAAAACAGGTGAAAAGCAGTCAATCAGCCTAAGTACTCGAAAGAAGAATTGCAGCGCCTTCAATCGCAAAAGGAAGCAAAGCACTCGAATAAACAGAAGCACCCACACGCTGAGGCTGCAAAAAATGGATACAAAATCGGTCGACGGTTGTTTAAGACGGTCCAGAAACGAAAGAAAAAAGGTTACGAAAATTAAATTGCGCCCAATGCCAAAAAGACTCCGAAAATGTTCTCAGTTATATAATGAGCGAAAAAAATCAAGATCTGCAATTAGCCCTCTTGAAAATGATATTGGTGAGCTAGCAACAGACGACACGAAAAATAGTATCTTGCTTGACCAATTTTTCTGTTCTCTATTTACGATAGGGAATGCGGATATTCCTAATCCTGAGGATATCATAGCGCAAAGACAAATCAAAGCCCCCAGCACAGTGAGTTTTTCCCCTGTCGAAGTTATGGAATATATAGAAAAATTAAAAGTTACAAAATTTCCCTGCCCTGACCAAGTTCATTCTAGAATACTGAAAGAGACTATGAACGAAATTGACGACTATCTAGGAAACATTTTCACCCAATCTCTCACAAATGACACCTGCCACTCCCAATGGAAAGAGGGCAACGTCACCCCAATTTTCAAAAAAAGGGAAATAAAGTGTCCCGGAAATTACTGCCCAATTAGTCGCACCTCAGTCGTAGGTAAATTGATGAAAAGTCTGATCACGGATAAAATTACAGAATTCCTGGAATTAAATCAGTTAATAGGTAACTCTCAGCATATCTTCAGACGCAACGGTCCATGTCTTACTAATCAGTTTTTATTTTCATGAATATAATTGAATTTCACGACGCGAAACCTCCGACCGACATCCTTTACCTTGACTTTCAAAAGGCTTTCGACAAAGTTCCTCACAAACGCTTAGTTAGTGTGTTGCACAGCATCGGTATTCGAGGCGAACTGAATAACTGAATAAAATGCTGCCTCACGGACAGACGGCAGCAAGTCGTACTTCATGGAGCTTCCTCTAATTGGGGTAAAGTTACAAGCGGCGTGCCACGAGGATCTGTTTTATGTCCAGTTCTCTTCATAATATTCATAAACTATCTCGACAGCAACATACTCTCGAACACTAGTAAGTTTGCAAACGTTACCAAGCTAGGAGGAAAAGTGCAAACCAATCTCGAGTATGAGCAGATCCAAATAGACTTGAACAGAATTGTTCAATTGTCAGAAAAGTGGCAAATGCTCATTGGTCACCATAACCCTTAACACGAATATTCAATGCCCTGAAAGAAACTGATACCTGTCACCGATGAGAGAGATCTAGGGGTCATCACTAGTACCGACTTGAAAAGGAGCAAGCAATTTAACGATGCAGCCAAAAAATGCAATAAAATGTTAGGCATGATATCACGCACAATCTCGTACATGAGCAGAAATAGTATTAGCATGTTATACACTGCATTTGTAGGACTGCACCTTAAGTATTATGTCCAGTTTTGGTCTCCAAACCTCAGAAAAGACATGATAAAATTAGAGAAGGTCCAACGTAGAGCTTCCAAGCTAATCCCTTCGCTGCGCAATAAATCGTACGAAGAGAGACTGCGCGAACTCAACCTTTATTCGCTAGAAAAACGTAGAGTCGGAGGTGACATGATCGAAGTGTGGAAAATTATGATGGGTAAGGAAAACGTCGAGCGAGCAAGCCTTTTCACATTAGATGCAAACGGAGTGACCAGGAACAATGAATACAAAATTGTTGGCAAGGGTTTCACACTCGATATCACGCGCAAGTTCTTCACGTATGGGGTTGTCGAAAAATGGAACAAACTTCCCGCGGAAGTTGTGAACAGCGATACAATCGACACGTTTAAGTCACGGCTCGACCAATTACACCAACAATCGCCGCTAAATAGATCCCATTTATAGCACTTTCACCAGTATATTCGTGAAAAATGGTGTCCGGCATTGACACCCAAACGGTTAAGTTAGTGCCTGGCATTGGCACTAGCACGGTCAAAAAGGGTTCTCGGCATTGGTACCTGCTCGTTGCAAAACGGTGTTCAGAAATGATGCCGGTCAGCTTTGGTCTATCGAGGAATGAAACTGTGACAATCTCAGATCAACACCGTGGGTCGGTGGCTTTCTCTTCAGGTGCTGATTTGAGTTGTTTCGAGTGTCATCGTTAATTGCTATTTCCTTCAACAAATATTCCATTTCTTGATCTATAAAACATAAAATAAAAAAATACAAGATGCTATCTTAGACGTTCTACTCCAGTACTAATCTTCTTACTATCAAACGGCAACCCAGTTTGGGCCATAAGTCTTGTTTTCACACTTGTAAACACTTGTAAACTCCACACTTGTAAACACTTGTAAACTCCAAAGTACCAAGGGTCGGATCATTTACAGCCCACAGGAATGGAAATGAACAGTCCTGATTTCAGGTGTATTGTTAATTCACATGATGTGCGCTTAATTTTTATGAACAAATCAGAGGACTGGATAAGTGAACTGTGTGCGGTCTTCCCCTTTACCAGAATAGCGCGAAGGTTGATGCGATGCCACCCGACCGTCGGGGACCAATACTCCCACACGATGGGAGAGCGAAATCCACAGACGACAAAGACTGCTTGTGCCTTGCACAACGCCCGAATACTAGGAGGTTGATGTTAAATGAGGTATTATGTGTTCATATAAATTTCAGGTGACACAGGTAGAGGACGACGGCGGATGAACTAGGGATCCCTCATGGCGCAGTCTCAGTGAGTCGACTCCATCTTCAGTGGAGTTCGAGAAGTCAAGAAATCTTTGAAGCAGAGGATCATCAAGGTATCCTCGGTAAGTCAGTCACAGGTGTCCACTTTTGAAGTGTATTAGCTTAGATTAAATTAGGTCAGCTTGAGGGCTCATCTCAATTCACTGGGGGAATAATATAGCTCCCAAAATAGAATTAGGGCTGAACCCACACTTGTACGTGGGTGAGAACTGTAAGTTTTCAGGATCAGAAGTGGCAAGATCCGGATCCAGCATCAACGGTGGCATGATCCTTTGTGGTGTAGAAAGTAACTCCATACACCGCTGCCGACTGTTGCTCCTGCCCGCAGCCTCTAGTCCCGTGTAGCACACTGTAGCTCATTCCTTCGGCATGCCCGAGCTGCGCGTGATCACGTCCAATACTCGTGGTCACGTCCAACATTCCCAGCTGAAGTAGAAAAACGCCGAAGCAGTATCAATGCGATCAGAAGAGCTGGACCAAAATATCTGCTTCCGTCAGCCAGAAAGTTCAATTGAGCTGTTGAAGCCGATTTCACAAGACGGAAGAATTTACGGTCAGGATTTATTCTGCAGTAAAAAAATCTGACAATAGAAAATGACTTTCTTCTTGTGAATGATTTAAATTGAGTTCATTAGGCTATATTTCGATGGACTTCAAGTTCTTGGCCCCGATCAGCAAGTTAAGTGAATTGTGCACTCCCCTCCCTCACCCGTCAAACGATGTGTCCAGTGTATTGATAGATGTTTCCAGTCGCCTTCTTCCTCATGTATTCAACCTAGTAGCTGTCTCGGATATTTGAGGGGCAATGCTAACCCTGACCGGAGCTGCTGCGCAGTACAGCAGAAACAATGCTCTGGTCGGTGTAATGGAAAGCAAACAACATGGAAAGGGGATAGAGGACACTTGAGCTCGAGCTGCAGTGCTAACAGTCGGACGCCGTGTCACGTTGTGCTTCGTTGGTTTTAGCCTTGGGAAGTGTAGCTGCAGACGAACTGTTGTCCATAAATTGCAAAATTATTGAGAGGCAACTAAACAGCAAAGGATTACACAGCTAACATTCGTATCAATTTTTTTCGATCGCCACCTGAAGATTTAAATTGTTTTAACTTCAATTACATTTAGGTCTCTGTGTTTAAAATAAGTCCGATAATGTAAAGTTATATATTACAGAAATTTCATTTATTGTTAAGAACCTACATTATGAATTAATATGGATGCTGAGTACAAAACAATGATTGAAATTTATGTCAATTGAAGAGTTTAAAAATACTGTCAGTTTATCTCTGACAAATAAATAATAAGCTGCAAGTATTGGTTTCAGGTGAGTGAATTGGAATAACTCATGTGACAGTGTACTATCGTGATGGATTATGTTTGGGTTTCAGTGCTTACGCTACCAACTGATGCGACGATGGTTCGTTAATAGGACGGAACCTCTCTTGTTTCGTTGATAAAATATTTCACGATGTGCTCGAGAGAGACTCTTTTCTCTCTATAATTTTCATTATTATCTCCGAGCATTCCCCAGGCAAGAATTTTTATTCTAGCTGATTGTTTGTGTCAATATAAACAAACAATCACACGATATTTTTTTCAAAAAAAAAATCCTATCACACTTTCAGATTACCTGCTCCGTGTATTAACAATCCGTTCTCTATTTCAAGAACAATGCTTTTCCTAAGAAAAAAAATTGAAAATGCTAGTAACACTTTTGGTCAAGCTGTTTCTATGATATCATATATTCTGACATGGGAATTTGGAACAAGATATTCTGGGTGTGGAGTAAAAGAACTAAACAATCTACGATTTGTTTTTATTTTTTCTGGCTTCATTTACATATTTATGTGACTAAGGTATCATTCGTTATCAAAACCTGTCGAACAAATATAACTCCCAAGAAATGGTCATGAAGTATAACTCTCTGTAATATTTTTATTCCTCCTGACACTGAAGGAACTGGAGTGTACCCGGGGTACCAATGGAAGAGCTCAGGCCTCCAGGGTCCTATTTTCTCATTTCTGTTTCATATTTAATCAGCCGTGAGTCGAGGACAAGGAGGCTGCTTAATAGCTCCAGACCTTATCTCAGTTCTCAAAGGGAGCAACTCAGAAACTAAATATATCTCTACTTCAGCTACACGTCAAGTCGGTGATGGATAGTAGGAGTAATACAGGACATACTCCATATCATATACATCATATTACACCCTAAAACACTCAAGCTGAAGCTGGGCTCGGCAACTAAACGCAACACTGAAACGACTAAGCCCTTACGGGGCTCACAATGACACAGGCAAGATAAAAACCTATAAAACGGTATTATACACGTACAGGCCCAGACGGGGCATCACCCAAATGAGTCACCTGACATAGACTCGTTACGAATATGAAAGTGGCCCACCAGGGCTAAATTAAATTGGTGTGTCCACACATAGTATATCTACCATTAATGATATCGCTTTGTTAAGTTCCATAGGGTTATACAGATACTATTGCAAGCATTCAATTTAAATCCAGACAGGGCACACTTCTTCTCCGTCACCTGTCATAGACTCGTTACATGCTAGCGCTAGGGCTCTCACACAATTTCTAGAATTCGCAACCAGTGAAGATGTATCACAGCGTCGAGTGTTATACTTCTACCACTAATACATGTCCGGCACAACAAACCCGGTACCATGGCTCCTATCTCTCAGATATTGTCACACTGAGCTTACTTTACCGAATAGGATGGTAGTATGATTTGGATGCTACTTGACCGGAAGTATGACGCGCTGAATCCTGTGGTTCGAAGCTTGGTATGCCCACGCGCGGTTGTAGGTGCTAGACGAAATGTTATCATGGTGCTCTACAGTGCTGTAGCTCAGCGGTTAGCACCCGCAGCGTGCCATTTTTATGTGCTGAGAAGTGAGCTTGTGGTAAGATGCGCTCAGCTGTCGACGAAGTTTGATTACGAAGTTCTGTTGACTAAGTTATAACGCTATCTATGTCTATGAACACTACTGTTTCACTCCTGCTCACGAAGTTAGGAATTAAATACTTATATAGTCCACATGATGAACTGTGGATGACACTAGACGACGGCTTAACTAATGATCGCTCAGAAACGGCGGAGCAACTTTACGGAACGACGAGCGACGGACGGCGTGGAGTGACGGAGGAGCTCATTTTACAACTACCTCACGTCGTTTTTCTCGAGCCCGGACATAGCTCAGCTCTTTCCTTTGATGCGGTGATGATCCCGCGGTACGTCCGGCCAACTTGATTCATTCAGTTGGTTTCTCGTGAAGCGCTGTTGCGAGGCAACGTGATTGCAGAACGACATAGGCAGCGTCTGCTGACTTCTGTCTTGGGTAAGCATTCCTCTAATGGGATTTGTCCACACCATCCTGTTGCTGATACATTGATTGAGCATGCACGGATAGCTCGACACTTAGTTGCGTCTACATGTAAAGTGTGATTGACTCGAGTCTGAAACGACGGTTTATGTAACGACGGTAGTTGATGGTGGAAACATAGATGGGGGATTAGGATGTGTCGCCTAATGTTCCTACTTTAGTGCATCCCATGTTTCCCTTGATAGTACGCTCCAGGCGTTACAGAACCCCTCCCAGTGCCGTCGCCGTCGTGGTAGTTGACTCAGTTGAGGATTAGTCATAGACCGCTTCGACACTCCCAACAGATTTGAAAGCCCGGCATCCATCTTTCCGGAGGTATGGGGCTATGTCAGCTCCTGCTAGCCTGAGTGATCAGTTATGCTTTTGCTGCGGGGAGTGAGGGGTGTTCGGCGTCATAACACCTGCTCCAGGTGCTGTGCCTCGCGCAGTCACCGAATTTCGCTTCAACTCCAATGAAACCAACTCTCTGACGACCTGAAACACAGATCTTGCAATCAGTGGGGTTCGTGATTACTTCATGGAGGAAACGGGGTAGGTTTTGAAAAAATTGAATATCCTAACAGACATTCTTTGTGTCCGGTGTTCAATTGGACAAATATTCTGATGATATTTAATTGAACACATTGAAACTGATTAGAAAATACATAGGCAATGGTTAACGTGTTGCTTTTTGAAGCCATCCCTAGGGTTGTGTTGGTCTTCTGAGGATTATTGAAAATCGCTCTCAACCCAGAAGAAGTATGGTAAAATACCTTGAGAGCTAAAAAGGATTTAGGTATCAAATATGCTCGGTACATGATTATGAATATTATTATTATTATTAGATCATTTATTTTCATTGACTGGCAATGGGTTTTATTTTTTTTAGGTAAGAAATCAATTCTTGAACATAAGACATGAAATTTCATTATCAATTACGCTATTTTATTTATCAAAAAGGAGAGTTCAATTGGAATTCGTCACAGCTCATCTCTAAGGGCCGCCGGTTCGGATTACATGGAGCAAAATAATATTTATAATAGTATCATCTATACACATTCAGAAAAAGTATATTATGACAAAAAAAATCCGACTACATAGCGTTGGGAAAACCAGTGACACGCGGGGTTGAAAAATAAGAAATACTTGGGGTTGATAAATAACAAAATACATGGGTGTAGAAAATAACAGGTACCGTAGCGAGCAAAAATTCGTTTATGATTAGTCTGTAACCGGAAAAACAAATTCGACTTTCCCCACGTAGCATGTAACTTCATATAGTAATTTATTACGGTACTATGTGTGGACAAAGCCTCTTAATGGGTAGTATACATCAAATTTCCGATGAATTCAAATATAGAGCGGAAAATGGACATATAGGATTTCACTTATTTTTGAATCATAAACGAACTTTCGCTCGCTACTGTACATGGGGTGGGAAAACACGCATGCATGTGGTTAGAGTGCCGAGAACATGGGGTTGGGACATCAAAATGTGCTAACATATTGTAATGAGTAGTCTACATTATTTTCGATGATAAAGATGAGGATTTACGTCATGAATTATACAGAAAATATGAATATAATATTGGGTTGGGAAATCAGAAAGCGCTAAAATATTGTAAAGCGCTAACATTGTATTAATAATGAAGGGGTGAGAAGGCGACATAAGTTATACGAAAAAGATTCACATAAAAAACATTCCAAACAACTGAATATAAAATGCACACTTCAAGACCGTTTTGGATATGATTAAACGATCGACAATCAGAATAATACAATGCATGGAGTACACAAGTTGGATTAATATACTTTTGTTATAAAAGGCAAAGTAAAATATTAGCTAATGAGGCAATGATTGCATCATCAAAAATTGTACGGTAAATGTTTGATATAATTTAATTCATTATATCAAAATCGATTTCACCTCTGTCAAAGCTGGAAGCTGCCTATCGTTCCTCGAAAAGACTGAATTCGTATTTTAATTATACTAAAACGATTGGAATATTTAAAACATAAAAATAGAGAAAACTATAGTTAACACTAATGGTAATTGGCAAATACAATTGTGATCGGTAGCAACATAGAAAACATATGTATCGTCAGAGTAAAAACGATAAGATGGTGTCTCAATGTTGAGAGTTATGGTGGTGGTGGTTTAGGACATGCTGAAAAACAGAATGCATTTTCTGGTTCCTGGCACTATGCATTTAGCTTGTGATTGTGTGCAAAGATACCGTTTTGAATTGAGCGGTCAATAGATGTTCCTTAGGCCTAATCGTGATGAGCGTGTTGGATTCAAGATTCTTGAGGTTTGTTGGGAGGCTGTTCCAGGAGTTTGGTCCAGTGATCAGAAAAGCTTGACAGGCAGTTTCTGTTTTCATGAGTTCAACGTGCAGAGTCTCATTATTTCTTGTGAATCGATTGTTCTTTTCACCTCGAATTTTTTTGTGCATTTGGCTGCCAGGTGAATGTTTTTCTCGAAGATCTTTATAAATTCTGATCGACTCGTGGAGTGTCAGTTTGTTGTCAATATTGAGCTACTGTAATCTTTCGAGGAGAGGACGTACATGGTCTCGTTTTCTGTTGTTACAATCGCATGTTATTCTTTCCGCAAAGTGTATACAATGTTGCACTTTCTTTCTTTGAGTTTTGGTGCATTTCCCCTATATTGAAAGACAGTAGTTATTGTGAGAAAGTACTCAGGCGTGAACAATCAGTAAGCTTGATTTGAAATCCAATTCTTTTTTTTGCGGAGTTTAGTAACAAAAGTGTTCCATTCAACTTGGAACACAGAGTAGTTACTGGGTGTTTGATGAAAAGATCGGTATCAAACCATACTCACAGACTTATAACTTTATATTCAACAGGAATGTCATATTTGCCTATCCTGATAGAGAATTTCTTTGGAACTGCTTTTCTTTTCTAGTTTGAGCCAAACAAGATGCATTTTGTTTTTTCAGAGTTGAGCTTGAGACAATTTTTATCATACCATAATTTCAGATTAGTTACGGCTGTCTCAGCGTCGTCTTTCAGTGCATTCAGATCCCACGGCTTTCGGGAATGCAATATTTAACATTTATGAAAGGATACGATTGTCTGATTGCAGTTGCTTCCGCTATTCTCAATTCTAATCTATCAGAAAAAACATGCATGATCGAGAAACAGTCAGTTATGTTATTGGGGACGGGAGATTGGTGATCTTCAGTGAAGTGCCGGTGGATGCTGCTATTGCTGTAGCGGTGTTGCTTGCCTATACGCTCCAAAGTGCAAGTGGTGTGTCCGATGTATGAGGCATTACAGCCATCAACTGGGCACGTGAATCGGTACACCACCTGCGTCTTTTCTGCGCTCATCTTTCCTGGTCTGGTTGAGAATATTGAAGAGAGTTTGTATGATTTGAAAAATCCAGTTAATGCAACGATTTTATGGTCATCTGATGGTTTGACATGATCCCGTAGAATGCTTCTCATGTAGTTTTTGATCTTGTTTGATCTCAAGCTACCCATTGAACGCCCTTCAGGAAAATATACTCAATAGGGGACTGAATTTTGGTCATAAGAAGAAAAACACTTTAATTACTAGACCGATTTTATGGAAAAACTATTCATGCGGATAATCGAAACTAAGCAAAAGAACCAAGTCATAATCAACAACCAAGATCACCGTAAAACGGAACTTAAGCATTTCGTATTCGACGTAACCCCGATAACACTCAGGACCCACTAATTGAAGAAGAAAAGCCAACATTACTGGATTTGAGAAGCAATGATGAGACCATCATCCAGCGACCTGATAAGGAGGAGAGGTGGTTGCCATAGACAAAACAGACTGCATATAAAAACTGACTCAACTTTTGAGTGATGATTCCAAATTCGGCCAATGCAATAGAAATCAAACTCAAAGCATCAAAAATGATCTTAATACGATCGCAGGCTCTTTAAAACAAACTCACCCCTCGTGGCGCTGGAAACTCAAGCGTGACTTGAACAATGGTTACCTCTATGGATTGCCCAAAATACATGAAAATATTGAAGATCCCCCTCTGCATCCAATTATTAGTATATCCGGTACTGTTACGCATGAAATAGCTCAAATTCTTGATATGTTAATACGTCCTTCCATTAATGATTCCTACATTGTGAAGAACGCCGACCAACTGCTACTAAATGCCGCCCCCCATTCACTGCGCCTGGGAAATGTTTTGGTTTCCCTGGACGTTGATAGTTTATTCACTAACGTCCCAATTAAAGCTACAATAAATGTAATTACACAAAGATGTTACAATCATCCAGAAGTACCTTGTCCTGATTTACCAGCAACTACCCTACGAAATCTACTGCACATTTGCACAGACAAAACTCCGTTTGAGTTTATGAATCAAACCTACACCTAGCTTGATGGGATTAGCATAGGCTCACCCCTTGGACCCGCTTTCGCAGATTTTTACATGTCTAATTAGGAAAATTATCTCCTAAGTGTAATAAAGCATCGAATTCAAAATTCTGCAGACGATATGTGGACGACATCATCGCAATCTTTGAAAATAAATCTCACCTTGACTGGTTCAAAATCAGACTTCATCGTAACTCTGTCCTTCATTTCACCCATGAAGAATCTTCTAACAACCAATTTCATTTTTTGGATGCTAACTTCACTATTCAACCCGATGGGAACCTAACAAGGGCAGTCTTCATCAAACTGACCAATACTGGTACCTACTCAAACTTCAATTCGTGCTCCCCCTTAAAGTACAAGAAATCTATCGTAAAAACGCTTGTCACTAGAGCACTGAAATATTCATCAGATCGGCCGTCTTTTCACTCTGAAATAAAGCGACTCAAACAATCTTTCCCCAACTGCCACTATCCTCGAGCTTCTGTCGAACTCATCGTAAAACATACCTTGGAAAAATACCATGCTGGAAGCAGTGAAAATTCAATTAATTGTTTGGAAATAAATTACTTTGTTCAACTTACCAACGTTTCGACCATCAAACAAGATCAAAAACAACTGAGAAGCATTCTATGGGATCATGTCAAACCATTCGATGACCATAAAATCGTTACATATACTGAATTTTTCAAACCATACAAACTCTCTTCTTCATTCTCAACGAGACCACGAAAGATGAGCGCAGAAACGACGCAGGTGGTGTACCGATTTACGTGCCCAGTTGATGGCTGTAATGCCTCATACATCGGACACACCACTCGCACTTTGAAGCGTAGAAGCAAGCAACACCGCTACAGCAATAGCAGCATCCACCGGCACTTCACTGAAGATCACCAATCTCCCGTCCCCAATATCATAACTGACTGTTTCGCAATCATGTATGCTTTTTCTGGTGGATTAGAATGGAGCATAGCGAAAGCAATGACAATCAGACAATTGAATCATTTCATAAATGTTATATAGCAAGAAATGTCTTTTTTTTAATTTATATAGATCGAATTCTATCCAAGTTCTTAATCTTTTTCAATTTGATTTACCCTATGTATTTTCTCCCAACCCTGTTTTACTCTGAAGATGGTTGCAGTATAGTAACCGAAACGTTAGATTAAGTGAATCCCCTCATCCTGATGCCCGTTGTGTCTTTTATTTCTCGAATTGTTCTTCGAAGACTTGACAATGATGGAAAAGAGCAGTTTAGGAAGCTGGAAAAGCATTTGAAACTAAATGTAAAAAAATAGGTCCGATTTACTGTTCCTCGCATTTATTGAAATGAATCCAAATGATAGCCAAACGGTTCGTTTCATTGCCGTGGATTGATTACTGAAATATTCAGACTGCATCGCTGCCAGTGCTTCTCTCAAGGTCATCGACTGATGACTCTCGGTCATTGATGTAGACCTTGAGGATACATTGAAGGGGGAGAAGTTTATTATTCGATTTATGTTGCATCAACACGATGCCATGCTAATATGGATGCATCAACACGATGATATTTGAAAAAGTTTGCATCAATAATGGAAAAAATACCTTAACTATTTTTCTTTTCTCATCAAACTCACTAGAATGGTTCAGTCAACCATCCCTCTCAAAATGATTCGGTCTTCTTGACCTATTTGTTGATTGGGTTGGTTGTGCGAGGGACTTTGGCAATATACATTGACGCTAGCACTTGATTTTGTCAATTGACGTTGACAGCTAGCACATGATTTTGATTATGGAATTTAATTAAAGCATGTTTCTGTACTTAAAAGAACATTTTAACAATTGCTTGGTTACAATATTCACTCCTCAATGCGTTTGTCAACGATTTTTGTTACACTTGCATTTGGCATATGCCTACTGCCGTCAATAGCTGATAGTAGAGTAAAGTGGTACAAAACGGCCCAAAAATATAGGTACTACAAAACGGCCCAAAAATATAGGTACTACAAAACGGCCCAAGAATATAGGTACTACAAAACGGACCAAAAATATAGGTACTCAAAATGACCCAAAAATATAGGTACTACAAAACGGCTCAAAAATATAGGTACTACAAAACGGCCCAAAAATATAGGTACTACAAAACGGCCCAAAAATATAGGTACTACACGACGGCACAAAAAATACGTACTGCAAATATGCTTTTGTGAAGGAATTAGATGGGTCTTAATTAGTGACTCCATATATGCTTTGTGAAGGAATTAGATTGGCGATAATTAGGGACTACATATATGCTTTGTGAAGGAATTAGACGGGTCTTAATTAGGGACTACATATATGCTTTGTGAAGGAATTAGATATAGGATGACTAGATCTTTGAACCTTTTATCAAATGTAAATGTTAGGATGTATGTTATTTGTTAATGTGTCCGACTTAGTCGCTGTATATCTCGGACATTGTAGTTTTATGTTAAGACAAATTGATCTTGTGGTCAAGTTAGTTACTGATGGTACATAGAGATACCATGAAAGCAAGTTTTTTGTGAGTCGGCCGATGTATTTGTTAGGATGTATGTCATTTGTTAATGTGTCCGACTTAGTCGCTGTATTTCTCGGACATTGCAGTTATATGTTTATTTTCTTCTATTCTGGTCAAGTGAGTTACTTATGGTACATAGAGACTGTCCGTGACATGTGGGGAAGAGGAGAGGTGTTGACCGGAGTCAGGCGGTGTTCAAACCGCAAATGACAATTAGCTTGATGATCTTTATATGTCAACTGTAACACAAAGATCTTATCCCACGATATATGGTGTCTTTGAAAATTGTTTTTTCTTACGATATCTTTCAGTTTCCTTTCGGAATTTTTTGCTTTTAATTACGATTGCTTACGTATGGATTATATAGATTGAATAGAAATTTTTACTGCTCAATCCTGTTATTAGGATAATCGATGTAGTTATGCAAGAAATATGGGTATATATTGGGAGAGTATAGCTAGTTGTGCTTTATTTGACTCATTTCCGTTCGGCGGTTGTTTGGTGGAGTTTTTTAGCGATGAAATGCTTGATGCCAGCTTGACGTTGAAGATAGGTTATGAACATTTACAGGTTACAACATGTTCATGTTGACGTGTTGTCATATTTTTCACGCAGAAGTGTTCTTGGGTGGTAGTATTTCTGTGGATTATCGATACGACCGTAATCCTAATTATCTTCGTATTTGTTTTACGGTATTATTTCACGTGAGTATTTTACTGTTTTGCTACCCTTAGCTGCTGGTCTGGGGCCTCGGACATGCAAGCATCATACTGTAACACGTTGGTTGCAAGCAAATGATTTCACTCGGGTATTTGTTGGTCGTTTCGCTTTTTCATTAGTCCCAGCAGTCATTTATTTGTTTCATTGTACAAATGATTTTTTGTTGGGGTTCTTGGAGAAGTCCATGTACTCAGACAGAGACGATATGTCTGAAGTATTATACGTGACAGAATGTTTCCTTTGAAATTTGTTATTTATCAGTGGTAGTTTGCTGAGAAGTGACCTAGTAAAGCATTGTAGACTTCATTGTTATGACACATTGGGCTTGGAGTTTTTTTTGTTTGTTCTGCTAGAGACAGCATCAGATAGGTCTAAAAAATTGTTATAGATTAGAATGGTATCGTAGTAAAAAAAATTGCGTTATTCTCATGAACTCAGAGTTTATTGTCAGATATTTTGGAGGAATGTATGTCTAAGAGGTGCAAGTCCATAATGCATCTTTATGGAATTTTCGTTATTGATCCCTTTCAAATGTATACTTTAACATTTAAAAGACGATTTACTGGATGGATGGGTCCTAGAGCATTTACGGTTTGGTTACACTTCACCTGATGAGATATATATCTTCGATAGCTTAGGTACCTGTGTACAACTTCAATTAGCTTAATATCTTTCACATTTTCAACGTGGGGTATGAGACGTTTAGTGCATTTTTAATGCTAATTCATTCGAGGTAAATTTAGGATATTGCAAACAAAGATTTTATTAGATATATTATTTTTATTGAGAATAAATTTTGACACATTTTATGTTTACATATATATATACATGGGATATCATTTATACGAAAACATAACTTTTTCACAATGAAATTTCGACGTGAGCATCTCGGCGAAACATAAGTAATGACTTCGACCTCCCTTTCTTGTGTTATCTTGATCCTTGGTACCAGTGCCACTCTCTGGGTTCTTTGTCAATGATATATATTCATTCCTCACCTGAAGCTGTCCACTCGTCATATCGGTGTAGGATTTATCATCTGGGTATGTTTTTTCTCTCTCTGATCTATTGGTGTTCTAGACTAACGCCCTTAGTACACATTTTAGGTAAACGTCGACCTCTGGGAGAAGTGTATGCAACACTTGTAATCCTATCCTTGTAACCAAAACTTTGTATTGAGTCTTCAGCGAGCTTTTTATGAACGCTATTTTCCTAATTACTGTTACATGTTTATGACATCGAATCGTTTCAGGTTTCTCCTCGCCATTGCCTACATTACCATTAATTATATTCCAGCAGATTTCCGAAATATACATAATTCTCCTAGCACTCAAACATTTGAGACATGATTCTCTCTCCTCATATTTCATTACCAATTATTTTGAAACAAAATTAGATATAAATTTGATTTTATCATGCAATTTTTCACACTTTATACTCGTCACCCTTGCATTACCCCATATGATATTACGGTTTCCTTCAACGTTTGTAGGCTTTTCTTCACATGACATATCCTCGATATCACTGTCACTGATATCCATTCCACTGAGAGTATCCCACGTTTTCCCCTTAGTTTCATTATTTTCAATTTCGGCCAAGGTTTGGGTATACTCCCCCCATTTCCCCCAATCTTTACACGTTTCCCGTTTGGTTGATACCGGCACCATACTTTCTTTTTCGCTTGCACCCTGTTGAGCGTCGTCTATAACATTTAATTGGAAACCCAAGTCCGGATTATTATGTTTTATCAACACAGCCTAGCATCCTTAGAGCTTATATTTTTTCGCCCATTTTTGAGAGTATCATATTCAAGATAATGCTGTCCTTTCAGATGTTGCCAAAACCGGAACGTCGATCTTGATTTGCTTAGTTTTGTCTCCGCATTGCAAATAACACATACCCCCGTGTTCTACTTTCTAGTAAAATACTTCCATATCGTACTGGGCGAAATCTTTCTTCCCTGAAAGCGGACCGCTATCCGAATGAGTACAGATATGAGTCCAATTTTGTACATACAGGATCGTTAGCGTCACTGCGTTGGCTCATGTATGCGGCAGCGTGTCGGCATTTACTCACATTTTTGCAAAAGGGTTACCATACACTGCCAGATACATTAATACCTCCGCAACCTAACCTAACTCCACTTATCTATACATTTTGATCAATCCTTTGCTGTTTGATACACACATCCAATTCTGATCTAGTAAATTATCAAAAACCTATCATAACCTAACTTACGTACGGTATTCAGTCATTGATTTCGAGATTTTTCATGCATTTTATCACGGTTTGATTCCGCCATATACCGGCATATGCCGGCATATGCTGGTATAATGTAGCTATATTCAGGGTTTGATCCCGCTGTATGCCAGGATATGCCGGCATATGCTGGTATAATGTAGGCGTAGTCACGGTCGATGTCGGTATAATGTCGGCATTAACACACATTTTGCAAAAGGGTTTACAATACACTGCCAGACACATTAATACCCCCGCAACCTAACCTATCTCCACTTATCTCCACATTTTGATCGAACCTTTGCAGTTTGATACACATATCCAATTCTGATCTAGTAGAACATTAAAAATCTAACCTAACTTTACTTATATACGATTTCAGTCGATGTTTTATACAATGCATAACAAATTATCTTCACTTGACTCTACATTTTGGTCTAACCTTTGAAGCTTTGATAACGTGCACCTAATTATTTCTAATTTTTTCAAACTCTTCATGATGACAACATTACAGATGTCTCCACACGTTACCTGTCGATTTATATTTATTCAATTTATTTTTCGTAGTTTTTCTTCTAATGTCACACTCCAGGTACACTCATAAACGCTTTGTACGCATATTCAGGACCGGACATGGTATAATGACGTCGTGTACAGGGATTGTTACCGATACAATGTAGACACACACACACACACACACACATCTTGATTGCATATACCGGATCGGTTAACATCTGAGGCACTTTACGTCTGATAAAAAAATTCCCATTAGAACAAAATCCCTCGTTATTGTTACAAGATATTTATTTTGGACCTCCTTCACGTCATGATAGGTTAAAAGAACTAAGCATCTTAATCTATCCTATCCTTTTCTATCCAGGAATTATATAGTATCGATCGAGTTTTCCTGCATCAATTTGTTACTTTTTTATCGATTTATGATATATTCCTTTTCATCCTCTCCACTTTGCTCTAAATTTTGATCAAGCCTATTAACACCTATCAAAACCTAACCTAACCTAACTTTATGTACGGTGTTCAATCATTGCTATATATATATGTTTATGAAGCCCTCCAAACGACTCTAAATAACCCTTAAACATATATGCTATTTATTTTGTTGTCACTCCCATCCCATATAAGTTAGCAGAGAGGACCCATTTTCAATCTTAGATAGTTTGAATGTTACGGGTAGTTCATATTATTTTTGTGCTCAAACCTGATTTATAGGATAATCGATGTACTTATGCAAAAAATACGGTTATATTTTATATTGTACGATTGATATTTTTGATTAAATCCACTCGGTTTGTCGCATTTAACTTTCTGAGTTTCGTCATGATCCAATGTTAGGAACAAACAGATAGGTTCACGTACTTTTTTCGGAAGAATTTTTCTTTTTCAATAAAACAAGATTTATTTATACATATATTTAATAATGAAATACACATTTAGGGTTTGGGGATAATTTTTACATTGTTTATAAAGCGCATAATACAGGTGGACAGACAGTTATATATATATTTATTTGATTTAAATAGGTATATTTACGTTGTTTTCATGGGTTTCGTTTCTTCCCAATGCATATTTTTCAATGGGTATTTAGGTGGACAATGAGACAAGGTTATTAGTATATATATATTTCTATGAACATAAGAGCATACAAGGATTATTTTACATTTTTTATGATCATTTAGAGGATAAAACCTGATGAGGTAGTCGTACTTCCATCATTAAGTCGAGTACATTCACCAAACACGGTCTCACCCGGCTTGCGTCTCTTCCATGATAAATCCATTTCTTCATCGATTTCATTAGCCAAGGCACATCGCTTCCTCTTTTTAGTGACGGTAGGTGTGTTTTCAACTGATTTTTTTGGGAATGTCCGGGTGCCCATAGGCAAGAGTTGTGCATGCGTCGAGATAGTACCGCTTATTCTCAAATTTACTGAGGCAGTTTTTAATTCTGCGTACAGTTTGAAGCTGGCATGCTCGCGCACGAATGTTGTGTATTGTCTGAAAAGTGTGTGTATGTTTTCTGGTGATGTTTATCTCTGTTATGTTCATGTTATGATTTTGTCTTGTGTCTGGTAATTGGCACCTTTAGCAGCCGATTTTGTTTCGTCTGACTCAAGCATCATGCTGTAACACTTTGGTTGTAAGCAGATGATTTCACTCGGGTAGTCATCAGCTGTTTCTCTTTCCAGTAGTCCTAGCTGTCCTTTCTTGGATTCATCGAAGAAGGGGTGATTTTTGGGATAGTTGGAGAAGTCCATGTATTCAGGCAGGGGGAGCTTG